>JAWZYT010000017.1:0-92500 GCA_034508575.1 Petrolisthes manimaculis
GATTTGAGGACAGGGGAGAGGGGAAGAGAAAGAGAGAGAGAGAGAGATAGGAGGGGAAAAAGAAATATATAGGGAGATAGAGGGGGAAAAAGAAATAGAGAGAGAAAGAGAGAGGAGATGGGTGCATAGAGTGTATATGAGAGGCAGGCAGACAGTCAGACAGGTAGGTAGGTAGAGAGGCCAACAGTATCTAGTGGATTACTTGGTGTGTGAGTGTACGGATGGAGGTGAGAGGATGGCCATGTGTATAGACTGGATAACACAGGTGAGTCAAAGGTGTGTGTGTGGTTGGTGTAAGTGATGAATGAGGACACAAATAATTGAATCGGTACAAGGAGAGTGGATCGGATAGTGTGTGTGGATGGTGACAGATTGGTTGTATACGCAGCAGTTCGGCTACGTGACGTTTTCTTTAATTAAATATCTAATTGTATCGGGCTTCAAAATATCAGATTATCAGAGCTTCATTGTATATAATTTATACTATATGCTCCTCTATCATTGGGACTTGCTTATTGTTCTGTGATGTATGTATATTTATAGTTTGTGTACAAGACTGTAGACGTGAGTGCAGAGATAATCTATAGAACTGTTGATACCTTTAGCTGGGATAGGAAGCGAGGGAGTGAGGAAGGATTGGAAGGATGGGGTGGAGTCTGGATGGGTGGTGGAGTTGCAAGTCCAGTGGAGAGAGGGGCTAGAGTGGAGTGGAAGCAAGGAAGAAGAGGAGAAGGAGAAGATAAAGCGTGGGAAGGATGGAGGCAGGGAATAAGAAGAGAAGAGAAGATGAAGAATGGAAAGGAAGGGTAGATAAAAGGCTGCAAGAGAGCATAAGGATGGAAGGTAGGGATGGAGCAGAAGGATGATAAATGGAGTGGGAACAGAACAACACCAAGTAGAGAGGAGGAGGAGGAGGAGGAGGAGGAGGAAGAGGAAGAAGGGGAGGCAGGGTGGAGTGTCAGAGATGGAGAGTCATGGGAGTTAAAGATTGTTGCGCCACACTTAACTTAGCCTGTCCCTCCTCCTCCTCCTCCTCCAAATCCTCCTCCTCTCAATCCTCCTCCTCTTCTCAATCCTCCTCCTATTCTCAATCCTCCTCCTCCTCTAAATCATCCTCTCAATCCTCCTTCTCCTCTCAATCCTCTTTCTCCTCATCATTTGTGTTTCTTTCCACTTCTCATTCCCTCTTTTTTCCATTCATAGTCTCTTTCTTTCATCTCCAATTATCCTCTTTTTTTCCCTTTATTATCCTTTCATTTCAGATGTTTTCACTTTTAATGCCGTGCTTCTTATTCTTATTATCTTCCCATTCTTTCTTTTCTCTTTTACTATCCCTATTATTGTATCTTCAAGTCCTTTCTGTGTTTCGTTTACCTATAGATATCTGTCCCTTTGATTTCTTATTCCTTTTTCCTCTCCCTGATTATTTTCTATTTCCCTTCTTTCTTCCTTCCTTCCTCCCTTCCCATGCATTCATTCACACAATCATACATTTTATTTCCTCCCTTCCTTCCTTTCCATGCATGCCTCCTTCCTTTCCTTCCTCCTTGCATTTATTCACACAATCATACTTTATATTTCCTTCCTTCCTTTCAGTCTTGCAAATCAAAGTACTGTGCACAAACCATCGTATATTAATGTAGTAACGTCGTGATGGCTGGAAAATGAGAGAAAGAAAGAGAATAATGTATGTATGTATTGGGTAATGGGTATGTAATGGTAAAGTGAGAAGAGTGGTGGCGCAGTTGCATGAAACAGCTGGTAATCCTTCATGCAAACCTTTTCCTTGTGTTGCGTTGCCTTGGTTCACCTGACCTTGAATGTGTTGCACCAGACAGACAGATAGTGGTAAAAGTAGTAGGCAGAGAGAGAGAGAGAGAGAGAGAGAGAGCGAGAGAGAGAGAGAGGGAGAGAAGCAATTATTCATGAGAGGCAGAGACGTGAGGTTTGACAAGCAAGCTGATGATGAACAGTGTGTGAGGGAATGTATGTACAAGTGTGTGTGTGTGTGTGTGTGTGTGTGAAGGTGCATGGGGTAGGTCACACGTACTCACCACCGCAACAGTTCATTTACATATCGGACTATAACACGTCCACCACACGTCACTATAACACATGCTACGACGTAATAACCAGATTCTCCACTACCCCATGAAACAGTCCTTCATTATCTCCTTCCTTTCTTTCCTTCCCTCATTCCTTCATTTTTCATTTCTCTCCTTCCCTCATTACTTCTTCCTTCCTCTCCTTCCCTAATTCATTTTAACCTTATTTCCCTCCTTCATTCCTTCTTCCTTCCTTTCCTTCTCTCATTCATTTTACCTTTATTTTCTTCCCCCATTCCTCCTCCTTCCTTTCCTTCCCTAATTAATTTTACCTTTAATTCCTTCTCTCATACCTCACATCTTTCTTTCCTTCCTTCCTGCTCTTGTTCCTTCCTTCCTTCCTCATCATAACTTAGGATCCAACAACACTGCCTCTCTATGTAATGCTTCGACGTCCGGGAGTCTGTGTTGCCTCTTTCACTCTCACTCTCGACCTATTAGACTGGTGGTGGTGGTAGTGATGGTGGTGGCTGTAGTCTTAGAAGTAATGGGTTATGGTAGTGGTTAGTGACATGGTGTTATAGCAGAAGCATTATGTACTGTACTGTAGTAGCACCAATAGCATCCAATGAAAAATAGTAATACTGTAGTAAAACTTTCGTCGCTATAATATACTTACGAGTGATAACAAGCAGTGATTAATGTTTCTTTTAAAAGGCATATATAATTAAAGCATAGTATAAAATATTTGTGCTCATCTTACATATTCCCTCCCTAGATGTTATTCGGTTATCCGTCGCAGAGAGAGAGAGAGAGAGAGAGAGAGAGAGAGAGAGAGAGAGAGAGAGAGAGAGAGTATTAGCCTTCACAAGCGACCTCTCATTACGTATGCTGCAACAACTGACTGAGGCTGCATGGCTATAGTCACTTTGTTCGATCGGTTGTTCTGATTCTCATTCATCTATTACTACGTCTTGCATCAGGCACTCACACCCACAGTACCAGTGATAATAACAGGTGTACCAAACAATACTAATAAGTTAAATTGTGGGTTAGAGAGAGAGTGTGTGTGTGTGTGTGTGTGAGAGAGAGAGAGAGAGAGAGAGAGAGAGAGAGAGAGAGAGAGAGAGAGAGAGAGAGAGAGAGAGAGAGAGAGAGAGAGAGAATAATGTGGTGGGTATAGTAATGGTGATGGGATGGAGGGTTGTAGTGGTTATAGTGGTTGTAGTGTTGGGCAGGGAGTAGGAAATGGTGATGAGAAAATAAGGGAAGGGTGTCGTGATGGCGAGAAGAGAAAGAAAGAGAGGAATACACTGTTATGCTGTAAGGTAATGAATGAATGGTGATTGGAAGGAGGGGAGGGAATGGAGGGCAGTGAGTGCGACGAAGAACTGAAGTGGTCCATGGTGTGATTTAGAAAAGGTAATAGTGGTGGAGAGGGGTATTGGATGTTGAGTGAGTTTGTGTGTGTGTGTGTGTGTGTGTGTTGTGGTGACGAGTGAGAGTGGAAAAGTGGGGAAGGAGAGAGAGAGGTGGTGGTTGTGGGGAGGATGTGTGATGGTGCGTGTGGGGGGAGAAGAGTGTGTTGGTGGGGAAACAAGTGTGGAAAAAACAGTTTGTAGTGATGAGAAGGATTATGTATATAATTTGATGGAAAAAAGTGTGTGGTGGAGGAGATGAGGAAACGGTAGTGAGGGGGTTAGTGGTAGGGATAGGAGAATGGGTTTGATAATGGGGTGGGAGGAAAACGAGTATGGAGAAGGATAGTAGGGTGGGAATGAATAGGATGAGGAGGGTGGGGTTGATAAAGGGGTAGGGATGAGTAGGTTTAGGAGGTGGGATTGATACTGGATGGGGAAGGATAGTGAGGTGGGGATGAGTATAGGTTTAGGATGGGTGGGATTGATAATGGGATGGGAAAAATTTATGAGAGTGAGTTTGATAATGGCGTGGGGGAAAAAAATAGTGGTGAAGGCTGTAGTGGGGTGATGGGGAGGCGGCACATCACAGCCTTACACCCGTACCTTATATGGGGAGGATCCATCACCGGTGGCTTATCTCAGTGTTGCTACCACCAGGCCTCACCCTGCCTGCCTGCCTGCCTGCCTGCCCTTGTCCTGCCTACCCTTGTCCTGCCTGCCTCTCTGCCTACCCTTGTCCTGCCTGACTACCCTCACCCCGCTGTGCATATTCTTGTCCAACCTGCCTATCTAATCTTGTCTCCCCTGCCTACCCTTGTTTTGCCTACCCTCCCTTCCAGTTCTGCCTAACCCCCCCTTACCAGTTCTGCCTCCCCTTTCAGTTCTGCCTCCCCTTCCCAGCCCCGACACAGTGTTACACAGCCTTACCCAACCCCTGACATGTTCTCTCCTTCCCCAATGAAAGAAGTCAATCATCCTGTCTCTCTGACTCTCACACTCATTTCTTACTTACCCTCACACTACTCTCCTACATTCACTTTCACACACACACACACTCATTTCTTACTTACCCTCACACTACTCTCCTACATTCCCTTTAACACACACACACTCATTTCTTACTCACACTCACCCTCCACATTCCCTTTCTCACACACACACACACACACACACACACACACACACACACACACACACACACACACACACACACACACACACTACTATAGACTAGCCCAGCATCAGAAGGTATGTACACTGTTCGTAAGCCCTTGATTTAAATTAAGTTTTGTTACTCCCTCCTTGAATAAATAGTAAGAATCTATGAACACACCTCACTCACATTTCAGATCTTTTTTTATACACATTGTCCCTTTAACTAACCTCACATTTTAGATCTTTTTTTTTATACATGTTGTCCCAATAACTAACCTCACATTTCAGATATTTTTTATACACGTTGTCCCAATAACTAACCTCACATTTTATATCTTTTTTTTTATTAATGTTGTCCCAATAACTAACCTCACATTTTAGATCTTTTTTATACATGTTGTCCCATTGACTAAACTATAACTAGTAGTCGTCGTCAGCACCATCCCTCAAACCTTTGTACTGTATATACCTTGTCCCATTGTATACAGAACAACAGCCTCTGAGCCTATACACTTTCATAGGTAAGGTTAAAATAGAGGCATTGTTTTGGGTTTACAGGCACACACACACACACACACGATTCACAGGGTTCACACACACACACACACACACACACGATTCTCTAACACAGTCACACACACACAGTCACACACACACACACACACACAGTCACACACACAGTCACACACCACACACAAACACACACACAAAAAAACAAAAAACAAAAACACACGCGATTCACAACGTTCACGGATGACAGATGGGACACATAGACACTTTTTTTTTGTATATTATTTATTTTCTACGGACTCCTTAGGTATTCATATCCATTATATAATTCATTTGTGGTTATTAATTTTTCTTGCACGTGCTCATACACACCAACAAGTCCCTTTACATCATCCTAAAAATTTGGTGTTAATCTTTTCATGGATATTAATTAAATAGCAACTTAATTCACATCCCATATAGCAAGTATATAATCCACTAATTGATAATCAGTTTCCCAACACATTAATTACTTGCCCTGCCATTATGGACTTAATTACTCCATTCATGCATATTAAGGGGAGGGTATACTTTTGACAGATTGGAGTGCCTTGATTCCTCCAAAGTATGCCAGGAAACAGACCCAGATGAAGAAAAATAATGGTATCCTGTTGCCTGGAATAGTTTGGAGGAATCATAATATCCAAAAATGTCAAAACTATACCCTCACCTTAATATAAAAAACCCAGATGCTGCTCTTAAACTAAAAAAAAATCAGCTTATCTATTAAATTTGTACACAAGTCTCACCGGATTAATAAATGACTGTACATGAATATATTATGTAGTAAATATGCATAGTGGGATATTTAATTGATGTACAAATGGATTACTAATAAGTAAATAATTATGTAAGCTTGTATTTTATCTCGGTTCATCTATTATCTATTTGATTATATACTAATTATGTTTTTATTCCCGTTAATTAAGGGGGTAAATTCCTTTTTGTTACATTGGAGTGTCATAATTCCTCCAAAGTATACCAGGAAACAGGACCAGATGAACAAAAATAATGGTGTTCTGTTGTTGCTTGGAATAGTTTAGAGGATTCAGTTGCTCCAGATTTACCAACACAAAGTTTTCCCCTTAAAGAGATGAAGTCGTCGTCGCTGGAAGGAGTGGAAAAGAAATAGGGGAAAACCTAAGATAAAAATGAGGGTTAGTGAGAAAATAAGTAAGGAAAATGCGAAGGCAGAAGAAGTGAGGGAGAGGATGGAGGAGGAAGTAAGAGATGAGGAAGGGAGGGAGGGAGGCTGTGAGAGAAGCAAGGATGGGTAGGTGGGTGTGTGGTAGGTATCAGAGGGTATGGGAGATGGGTAGGTGGATGGGTGGGAGTGATAGGAGTGATAGGGTGGGGAGGAGATATGGGTGGGTGGGTGGATGGGTGGGAGGCATAGAAAGCAGCAGGAGGACGGGGTGGTGGGTGGGTAGGGGAGGAATGTGGTGGTGTTTGACCGTAAATATTGGCACGGGAGGGAAAGTGGTGGGACGGACGAGAGAGAGAGAGAGAGAGATGGGAGGGGGAGGGGGGGTATTAGAGTATGTTGGGTGGAGTACACAGTCTTGCTTGTCACCTTTCCTACCCTCATACTCCCCCCCCCCCCCCCCCACCCCTCACTCAATCCCTTCACTCTCTCCCTCCCCTTGGTCAAGAACACACCCCTGCCTCCAACCCCTCCAACTCTCCTCCTCCCCTCCATTCCACTACCTCCCTCCCTCTCTCAAGAGTATGCCTACCTTCCCATCTGTTATTGTTTCCCTCCCAATCCCTCCTTCTCTCCAGATTATACACTTCCTGTTTGATATCCCCCTTCCATTTCTTCCCACAATCCTTCCTTCCTTCCTTCCTTCCTTCCTTCCTTCCTTCCTTCCTTCCTTCTTTACTTCCTTCCTTCCTTCAAAGTATATCTATCACTGCTGTACACACCTCTCCATCCTTTTCTCTCTCTTTCCTTCCTTTTTTTCCCTCCCTTGAAAGCAGGCACTATAGCTCCACTCTACCCTCCCTCCTTCCCTCTCTCCCAAGCATACCATTCTTCCTCCTCCCTCTCCCCCTCTCCTCCTCCTCCTCCCCCTTCTCCTCCTCCCCCTCTTCCTCCTCCCCCTCCTTCCCCCTCCTCTGTAAGGTCACATTAAGGAGTGGCGGTAAACACATTTAAAATTGAATAATGAAACTGTTTACTATGCTGTCACTGCTATATAGTGACTGATAATAGTAGTGGTGTTACCCACGATATATATACGATCACTGTATACATTACTTTTACTGGCGTCATTATTGTTTATTATTTATTTGGGTATAGTCAGTATAATTTTAATGTAATGCAATCCACGATAATTTACACTAAAGTTTTGCACAGGTCCATTCTCTGTATCTTATAAAACTTATCTTGAAACTGTATCTTAAAAAATCATGTATCAAAGGTTATTCATTACATAGAAGAGAAATTATTGTTGATCCATAATATCCAGAATGAAAAATAAATACAAAATATGTAATTATGTTGCCATTATTGACACTCAACTTGTAGTAACATTTATTTATATACTGGTGACAGCTTCGATACTCAGAATGAAATACAGGACTGACTGATAGCGTTTTATTGCTAGTAAAAATAATATTGCTAACCTTAACTCTTACTCTCACGTTAAAGAGAAATTATAGGTCATAAAATAATAGCATCAATTCACAACCAAAGCGACCGACAGAGGAGTGAGGAATATTATATATATACTGAGGGAGGAATGAGGAATGTTTATAAAGAGGGAGGAATGAGTTTTAATTCTGAGGGAGGAATGAGTGTTTATACTGAGAGAGGAATGAGAAGTGGTTATACCGAGAGAGGAATGAGGAATGTTTATACTGATTGAGGAATGATGAATGAAGAGTGTTGATTCAAGAGGGTGATGATGTTGGCAATGATTTACTACCCAACACAAACCGACCTAAGGATTACATGTGTACCAAGATGTGTATGATGTAAATGGTAACTTATATATATATATATATATATATATATATATATATACTGTAGATGTGTATACGAACAGGGAGGAAGGGGAGATGGAAGGAAGAAATAGAGAGACGGAAGGAAGGAAGGAAGAACAGGGAGGAGGGAGAAGATAGAAAGAATAGAGAGACGAAAGAAAGAACAAGGAAGAGTGAGAGATGAAAGGAAGGAATAGAGAGACGGAAGGAAGGAAGAAGAAGAAGGCAGGAGTGTGAGTCCTTGAAGGAACACCTAATACAGGAACGCTGACCTTCACAAAATTCACGTTAGACATAAATATAAATGAAGTTGAATGTAGTGTGTGAAGGATTGAAGAACGAGGGAGATTGGAGTGAGAATATAGGAGAGTGTAGAGAAGGGAAGAGAGGGAGAGAAGAGATGGGGGATAAGTAATTTAAATGTAGTAAAGAGAAGTAAATAAATGGGTGAGATAGAGAGTTAAAGAAGGGGACGTAAGAGTAATGCATACAAAGGAGAGAGAGACAGAGACAGAGAGAGATCAAGTAAAAGAGAGAGGGTGATGAAAGGATGAGGGCGTGTCAGAGAGGCAGGCAGGCAGGAAGGAGACACTGGGTTGGGTTGGGTTGGGTGAGAACAGGCAAGTGGAGGAGGAGGGCAAGTGATAGGAAGATAGGGAGACAGTGGCCGCTCTCAGCTCGTTAAGTGGGAGGAAAAGTGAGGTGGAGAGAGGAGGAGGAGGAGGAGGAGGAAGAAAAACAGATGTAGAAATGACAAGATGAAGGACAGGAAGCAGGAGGAGGAGGAGGAGGAGGAGGAGACGTAGAAGGAGGATAATTACAAATTTTGGTTAAAGAAAGGGTATAAGGAGGATGGTAAAGTAAGGAAGTGATGGAGAAGGAAACGGCAAGAAAATTGGAGAGGTAATGGAGGTGAAGAAGAAGAAAATAAAAGGAAAGTGGGAGAGACATGGAAGGAGTGAGAAAATAAGGAAAAAAAATGGGATGGGGGGGTAAGATAGGAGAAGAGAAAGAAAGGAGAGTCAAGGTAAGAGGAGAGAGAGTACAAAAGGAAGAACAAGTAAGTGGTGTGGCGTGGAGAGGGAAGGAAGGGTGAGTGAGTGAGTGAGGAGCTATAGAACGGTATGGGAAAGGAGAGGAGTAGATGAAGGACACAGAAGTTGATAAGTACAAAAAGGAGGAGGGAGGGAGGGGGGAGAATATATAGTTTTTTTTAATTCTCTCTCTCTCTCTCTCTCTCTCTCTCTCTCTCTCTCTCTCTCTCTCTCTCTCTCTCTCTCTCTCTCGCTCTCTCTCTCTCTCTCTCTCTCTCGCTCTCTCTCTCTCTCTCTCTGGGTGGTCTAGTCAGGTAACTCCGTAAGAAAAAACTGTGGTCATTTCCTAACTACATATCATAGCTTTGACAGTCCCTACGTGTTTACCCTACCTGCCATTAACAGCATACCCGTAAAATGATAAAGTATGATGTATATATATAAAGAAATAAACCAAACGTAATAAAATCTATTCAGTTATACATACAATTGTTTTATTCGCGTGACAAACCATGCAAACAAAACCCTGCAAAATATCCACTTGATTTTCATTATTTTTATGAGGTCTTCCTTGTTATCTTTGTGGCTGTTGTAGGAGATAAAATGTTGATGAGCTGACGTTTACTATCACTTGAGGTTGGCCTGTGATCCGGCCCGACAACAGACAAACAAGTCTTTGATTCTTTTTGTGTGTGCGTTTTTTTTTTTTTTTTTTTTTTTTTTTTTTTTTTTTTTTATTCCGCCGCTTCCCCTTCCTCTCACATCTCATTTTATGTCGGCCGCCATTCTATAAGTCCCTATTTTCTCAACTAGGTTATACGTATTTTCACTTTACTTGCCTGGCTGCCATGTATCTGATAACTGAGCATAGCATTAATGCTATAATATAGATATTACACATACACTCAAGCAGAAATATCGTTCAATTTATCCAATGAAGCAAAGTTAATTATAAAGTGATTATTCGCAGCAAAGCCAAATTTAGAATTGTGTTAACACGTAGTTTCAGAATTAAAGGTATTTAAGTAATTAGTGCAGAAATGTTGCATGGTTGGATGTGCAATTTTCAGAGAGGAAATAAAGATTATTTGCATTTACCTGATTACCTTCCTACATCATTATTAATTGACATTTCTGAACACAAGACCTACCAACATTTTCCGATGTCATTATATCAGTTCATAGAACCATTGATAAGTATAGATGATTACCGGAGGAGAGGCTACAAGGCTGGAAGAGAAGTACTGTAGTGGAACGAAGGGATAGAACGCAGCAAGGGGGTTAAGGTAGTAGTAGTAGTAGTAGGTAGGTAGGTATAGCTGGTGTTGGTTGTAGTGGGAGGTTAGGAAACTAAGTTAAGGTTAGGTGGGTGGCAGGTAGGTAGGTATAAGTGATGTTGATAGTAGTGTGGGGTTAGGAAAATAAGGTGAGGTGGTTGGTATAGGTGGTGTTGGTATAAAGTAGTAGTAGGAGGTTAAGAAAGTAAAGTAAGGTAAGGTGAGGTGGTTGGTTGGGTGGGTGGTATAGGTGGTGTTGGTATAAAGTAGTAGTAGGAGGATAAGAAAGTAAAGTTAGGTAAGGTGAGGTGGTTGGTTGGTCCAGTTCAGTTCACTTGTGGTCAGGACAAACAGTGTGCTGAATCACTCTTGTTTGTGATTCCCTACCTCCCCCCGTCCCTTGCTTATTCTTCTTCCATCTCATCCTTCTTGCTTCTTCTCCCTGCTTCCCTCTCTCTCTCTCTCTTGCCTTTCCAATTTATCTCTTGGCTATTCTTCTTCCATCCCATCCTTTTTGTTTCTTCTCCCACCCTTTCTATATTTACTTCTCTCTTTCTCTCTCTCTTTCTCACCCACCCTACTTATCACATTTATCTTTCCATTCTGCATTTTCCTCCCTCGTTCCTTAACCTCACCTTTCCTTCCACACCTTTCCTCACCCCTTAATAATTCCTCTGTTATTATTTTTTTTTTTCACCTTGGTTTCACATTTTTCTTACCTTTATCATCGAACTTTTCACAGTTATTTTTCATTTTTTTTTTCAGTCTTTTCTTTCCTCTACTAGTTCTATTTTACTTTTCTCCTGGATTTAGATTTATTGACTGTTGTTTGTTTAACCTTTTACACTATATCATATTATATATACAGTATATAATAATAATAAAAAAAATTATACTATATATTATATAGTATAATTTTTTTTTTTTTTTTTGCTTATTATTTTTATACCGTTGTTGCCTTTCCATTTGTTTTGTCGTCTCACTTTCCAGCTTCTGACTTTCTCTTTCTTGGTTATAGCTCCAGTATCTTCCCTCCCTGTCATCCCTGCCTCCCAACACCTGCCCCTTCCACTGCCTCTCCCCCTGCCGATCCCCCTCCCTCTCCCCCTGCCTCTCCCCCTGCCTCTCCTCTCCCCCTGCCGATCCCCCTCCCTCTCCCCCTGCCTCTCCCCCCCCTGTTTCTCATATCTACCCCCCATCCCTATATTACTTGCCTGCCTTCATCACTTGCCTCTCTCTCTAACTCACATTCCATTTCCCCTTTCTTACTCCCTTCACCTGCCTCACTCCCCTCTCCCCTGCCTCACTTAACTCACTCTCTCCTTACCTGCCCCCCTACATAATCTGTCTCCCTTCTTCTCTCTCTCTCTCTGTCTCCTCTCCCTTCTTCTCTCTCTCCCTTCTTCTCTCTCTCCCTTCTTCTCTCTCCCTTCTTCTCTCTCTCCCTTCTTCTTCTCTCTCTCTCTTCTTCTCTCTCTCTCTTCATCTCTCTCTCTGTCTCCTCTCCCTCTTGCAAGAAAAAAACCTGTAGGCAAGAATAAGATGGGAGGTGAGAGGTTAGGAGGAGAAAATTTAAGTTGTATGAGAAAGGAAATCGAGAAGAGAAAGGAAAGAAACGAAAGACAAGACAGGTGGAAGGGAAAGTGGATGACCGACTGGAAGGTGGAAGGAGATCAGGAGAGGTGAGAGGAGATTGTGGATCTGTGACTGCTTTCTGTGGAGTGAAGGTGAAAGAAGATGGAAGGAAAGGAAAGGAAAGGAAAAGGGTGGAAGTAGAGAGAGGAAACACAGTAGAATGTCGCAACGGAAGGAAAAAAAGGGATTGAAAGGAGAAAAAGAAAATTAAAGGAATATAGATGTAAAGGCTAAGTAGAAAGAAAGGAGGATAGAGTAAATATGGAAAGAGTGGAGAAAGGGAGCTAGTGGATGAAGGATAAGCGAGACGGAGGCGGAAGAAGAAACAAAGAGGTGAAGAGGTTGGAGAAGGGAACAGAGGGAAAGAGGAGGAGAAGGAAGAAGAAATAGAGGTGAAGAGGTTAGAGAAAGGAACAGAGAGAAATAAGAAATAAAGAGGTGAAGAGGTTGGAGAAAGGAACGGAGGGAGATAAAGAGGAGGAGAAAGAAGAGGTCAGAAAGAGAACAGGATTGGGTCGTCTCATCTCAAGAAGCGACGACAAAGACGAGACTGAAGCGAGTGAACCGACAGGACGTGACGTGAGGCAAGAGCAGTGGAAGGGAAACAAGGAGGGAAACTGTGGAGAAAGTGAAAGTGAAGGAGAGGGAAAGGAAGTAAGGAGATTATAAGAGACGGGACCTAGAGGGTGGGAGAGAAGATATATATATTTTTTAAGGTAAGAATAGGGGCGACTAGGGAGGAAGAGGGAAGGAGAAAGTATGGAGGAATATAGGAAAATACATGGCCAAGTAATACCTCGGCCATGAGAAAGTTGGCATGGAGTAGCAACGGAGTATTAGGACGATAGATGGCAGCAACAGAGAGGAAAATGGGAAAGATCTGATGGATATAATTATATGGTACAGTTGTAGTAGCTGGAGAGAGGGAGATGAGAGGGCGAGCGAGAGGGACATAAATGACAGGAAGGTTTTAAGAAGTAGAGATTGGAAGTGGTGGTAGAGTGAGAGAGAGTAAGGGAAATGAGCAGTGAAGAAGAGTATGGATTGATAAACTATGAAGGAAAGGAAGGGAGAGGGAAGATAAGAATAGGATATGATAGGTTGCGAACGAAAGAAAGTGAGGAAGGGAAGGAGAGGGACATGTGTGGCCTCCTGGTGTAGTCAAAACATAAAGGGAAATGGGTAGCTGGTAGGAGGTCAAGGGGCAGCCAGACTGGAAGACCGTGAAATTCAATAGGGAAGGAAGGAATTGGAAGGAGATTGGAAGGGAGGGGGGGAGGTATGATGAGAAAGAGGGAGAAAGAGGGTGGGATGAGGGTGGTGGGTAGAGTGAGAGAGGAAAGGAAGCGAGAGAGGAGGAGGAGGAGGAGTCGAGATAGGAATGGGACATATATAGAAATAAGTGACACAGGGGAAAGAAAAAGAATCAAGAGATAATAGAAAGAGAGGACATAAAAATGGAATATAAACACGACAAAGAGGGAATGGGAAAGGACAGGAAATAAAGGAAGAGGAAGACAACAGGAAATATGGAGGGGAAAGGCACCCAGGAAGGACAAATAAAAAAAAGAGGTGGAAGGGTAGGAAAAGGGGGAGAACAAGGGGTGGGGTGGGTTGGGGGAAGGGGGAATGGGGGGGGGGGGAAACTGGTAGCCACCCACATACATCAAGATCACCCATTGTTGTGTAATCGAGTCGAGTTTTCTGGTGGGTAGGGAACACTCAGGTAAATAATTCCCTCCTTTTAGACCCCGCCAGAATGTATGGACAACTTAACCCTGATATACCGGGGAGGGGGGAGGGGGGGGCCAGAGAGGGGGAGGGGGGAGTGGTGGGGGACGGGGGACTTCCTACTCGGTCGTCCCATTGTCCATGTCGTGTATCGTTGGGTTGATGGGGGTGGGGGTGGGTTGGTGGTTTTATTTTGGGTTAGAGAGAGAGAGAGAGAGAGAGAGAGAGAGAGAGAGAGAGAGAGAGAGAGAGAGAGAGAGATCGTGCCCATGCAGGGTTCTACAGTATGGATAAAACGAGTAGGTATATATTTATGTTTCAAAGATATCGTAGTTTTGAACGAAGAATGCAGGGGAAAAATGGCTTGTATATTATTTTTTATCTAGGTTATAGGGGGACAGGAACATGTCTGAAAAAGTTGGCATGACACTTTGATCATTGGCCTGGTAGTATCTGTGGGAGGAGGCCTTGAGTTGTTGTGTGTGAGGAAGAAAAAAAAAAGAATGTATTGATTGCGTGTTTGTGTGTGTGTGAATTTATGGGTTGTTTAGCGGTTTGGCTCCTGTGTGTGTGTGTGTGTGTGTGTGTGTGTGTGTGGTTGTATTTTACTTCCTTTTCTTGTCTGACTTTGTGTTGTCCCTGATAGTCATTCTTTTCCTTCTTTATTGGATCCCTTTCTTCTTATATACTCATCGTGTTTTCTTTATATTATCGTGGTCTGGTTTTTTCTATATATAGTTTATTTTCTGTGTTATATTATTTTATGTTTATGTAGCGTGTATAAACTTGTACCTTATTTTCTCATTTCATAAATGTACAGTATTTGTATTCACTCTAATGCTGCCATCGTGTGTGTATGTGTGTGTGTGTGTGTGTGTGTGAGAGAGAGAGAGAGAGAGAGAGAGAGAGTGTGAGAGTGTGAGAGAGTGAGAAAGTGAATGTGTGAGAGTGAGAGTGAGAGTGAAGGTGATTTTTACTAATATTTTGTTTTGTTTCAGGTATGTACGAGTGTGGAGCAGGGAAATGTGTCTGCCAAACCAGTGCACTCAGTCAAGGAGGTAGGATGAAGAGTGCAGGCCTACAGTGAGTGTCTCGGTATAAAACATCCCATTTATCACATCATCCAAACTTGGCATTCTCAATTATTTCACCCTCGACGTAACTTAAACTTTCATTTTTAATCTTAGCATCCTCTTTCATCCCTGCACATATTTTTCTTAGTCGTTCTAGCTTGATGAGGAAATACGGTCTCCAGTGTCATGATTAAGGGGGGTTAGGGGGGTGGGGGAAATAGGGGGACAGGCTTTCTACCCACCCCAATCCTGTCCCCCTATTCTCGCAACCCCTCAAGCCTGTCCCCTACTCCCACACCCCCTTAAAGCCTGAGATATATTTCAAAACAACTGTCGGGGATAATGAGGCTTCCAAGATATACACGTAAAAACTTCCCTTGTAATATGATGAGGGTCTTGGGTAGCTTAGGTTTCTGGTCGCGCATTACTTCCCTCAAATCTAGTGGAAAATTGTAGTTTAAGTTGGTGTGGATAATAATGTGTATGGAAGAGACAGATGTGGTCCCATTTCAACCCTCTATACTATAACATCCATCTGTGTTCTGCCTTTGTGCTTCCTGCTCTGTCCATCTCCTATACCAGTAAACTGAGATCACATCCAACAATTTTTGCTCTCCTCGTTCCTTTATATGTTACTTCGTTCTCTGTGTGAGGTATATATATAAGTGTATCTAATATTACTAAGCATCACCTTCAACGGCAAACACCTGACTGACTGAGGCCTATATAGTGAGAGGGTCAGCAGGTGTGTCGGGGAATAGAGATGGATTAATTAAAGGTGTGTGTACCGTGCATAAAGGTGTAGAGTAGAATAGAGTAGAGTAAAGAGTAGAGCAAGAAGTGATCGTGTGGTTAGAGTTGTGTTTGGTTCGTATGGGAGTAGTGGTCCAAGGCTGGCATCCCCTCCTCTCATTGGCTGGGAAGGGGTGTGTGAAATTATTATATGTGTACACACGATCAAATATTTATCTCGCTTTTCTCGTGTGAAACATTCTGACACCTAAGATGATTGATACCGAAAAAAAAAAAAAAAAAAAAAATAGGCTTGTTTATTCCCGGGGCATCAAAAGCTATCAGACAACAACCCACCTTCCTGCTCCATTGTTTATTTATTAGTGTGTACAGTTGAGCAAGTAGAAAGGGCAAGAAAAATATGAGTGTTTATGGCAAAATCTTTCAGTTCTATGTAATAAATCTTGGTTTTCTTATCAATGAAGACTCCACAGCCAATGTATGTAAAGTGAAACGTGACTGAATGAAAGTTTTGAGTGGTAACCAGACGTGGACATAATTATACACTCATAGTTTACTTGCACTTTCTACTTTCTCAAATGTACAGTCGCGGCACATAATCCTTGAACACTCTTCCCCTTACTTACACCCTGGTGAAGGTCTATGTGCCGCCGACTGTACCTCCTATAATAATACAGAGTACAGAGTGTTATAAAGTTGTTGTTGTTGTGGTGGTAAAGCATTCCTCGTTCGTACCGTTATAGTTGTTGTTGTTGTTGTGGTTGGAATATTCACTCATGATTCTCTCTCCGCTAAAAGTAGGGAGAGGAAAGATGCGATGAGGGAGAGAGACTGAGATGGTTATGATAGAAGAAAGAAGTGGGAAGAAGAAAGAAAATATGTTAAGAGAAGATAAAAGAAATAGGGAGAAGAAAGGAACAAAGAGGCTAAGAATGGGAGAGACTGAAATGATAATAGGAGAAAAAAAAAGAAATTAAGAGAAGAGAAATGAATGAGAGAGAGAGAGAGAGAGAGAGAGAGAGAGAGAGAGAGAGAGAGAGAGAGAGAGAGAGAAAGAGAGAGACTGGGATTAGCAGCCTCCTTCAACTGCCTCGGAGGGGCTTACTGTGAAGGCTGGGTCCAAGGAGTCAGGTTACCACTATAAGGTCTCTCTCTCTCTCTCTCTCTCTCTCTCTCTCTCTCTCTCTCTCTCTCTCTCTCTCTCTCTCTCTCTCCGTCTATCTATCTATTCATCTATCTCTCTACCTACCATTAATTCATCCACATTTCTGTTCTTGTTTCTTCGTGTTCTTCTCACGTTTTTAGTTTCCTTCAGTTTTTCTTTCGTTTCTCCTTCAGATCCCCTTCCCACCCCTCACAACCCTCCAAGTCTCTGCATTCCACACCCATGTCAACTGTCTCTTCAGTTTCCTCATCTCCTCCATCCCTCCTCACCTTATTCATTCCTCTCCCCACTTTCCATCTCTCCTCATCCTTCTCTCATCCTTCTCCTCCTCCTCCTCTTGTCCCTCTCCCCACTTTCCATCTCTCCTCATCCTTCTCCTCTCCTCATCCTTCTCCTCTTCTCCTCCTCCTCCTCCTTCTCCTCTTTCTCCTTCTCCTCCTCCTCCTCCTCCTCCTCCTTTCTCTCTCGTCCTCCTCCTCCTTTCTCTCTCCTCCTCCTCCTCCTTTCTCTCTCCTCCTTTCTCTCTCCTCCTCCTCCTCCTTTCTCTCTCCTCCTCCTCCTCCTCTTGTCCCTCTTACAGCCTCCTCTTCTCTCTCTCCTTTAGCCACTCACTCTCTTACCCCACTGTTTACCAAGCTATTTGCTCACGTCTCCCTTCTTTCCTTTCATCTTGGGAGTATTGTAATTACTTTGGTACCGGTATGTATGTCTATTTGTCTCTCTGCTGTGTAGATTCTTTTCATGGGAAGTTGTTAATAATTCGTCTGACTGGAAAATTATGTCCCAAGACTATGTTGATTGTTTGTTGCTCTTACGGAAATGTCCACACAAGCTCATGAAAATATTTGTGTTTTTGTTATTTTTAGTTGACCAAAGTAAAAACACTGAAAATGTGATTAATACTGGATTACTTGTCCTGTCTCTATTTCCTATCTTCCTTCCACTTTCCTTATATCATAGCTACATTCATTCTCCCTATCTTTCTTCAACTGTGCCTAGTTTCTTTCTATTTCTTTCCTGTTTGCTGTCTCGCCTCTCTATCACCTTTTTCTGGCGCTATATGACCTCGCTGTTGCGGCTCCTAATATCAATCAGTCAATCAATCAATCACTGAAATACTGTATAATAATAACTTGTTACTGTATGATAATCACGTGTTACTGTATGATAATCACTTGTTACAACTATCATCTGTTCTACACACAATATCCAGGTAATGTATGTATTCAATAACAGGAATAGGCCTACATAGCAGCAGATGAATAGCCTATACGTGCGTCCTATACACCTGCTGTCCAAACCAACCATCCAAAGTATAGATACGTGACTAAGAATATTGCCTTGTCGTGCTATTACTCACCTCTCTGTACTGCATACTTTCTCCCTCACCCTTCACCTCTACCACAACCCCTCCTCCCCTACCACAACCCCTCCTCCCCAACCTCCCCCACAACCCCTCCCCCTTCCCCATTACTCCTCCTCCCCTTCCCCCACAATCCCTCCTCCCCCTCCCCTACAACCCCTCCCCCTTCCCCATTACTCCTCCTCCCCTTCCCCCACAACCCCTCCTCCTCCTCCCCCACAACCCCTCCTCCCCCTCCCCCACAACCCCTCCTCCCCCTCCCCCACAACCCCTCCTCCCCCTCCCCCACAACCCCTCCTCCCCCTCCCCCACAACCCCTCCTCCCCCACAACCCCTCCTCCCCCACAACCCCTCCTCCCCCTCAACCCCTCCTCCCCCTCAACCCCTCCTCCCCCTCAACCCCTCCTCCCCCTCAACCCCTCCTCCCCCTCCCCCACAACCCCTCCTCCTCCCCCTCCCCCACCTCCCCCTTCCCCACAACCCCTCCTCACCCTCCCCCACAACCCCTCTTCCCCCTCCCTCACAACCCCTCCTCCCCCTCCCCCACAACCCCTCCTCCCCCTCCCCCATTAAATTTCCACTTTTATCCAGCACCTATTTATACCTTTAAGGACCCTGCATGTGATCGTGTATGAATATCGGAGGCGGCTTCTGATTCCTCCTGACTATGCCACGAAACGACCTCCTTCCATACTGGTGGTGGTGTTTCGTGGCAGTATTTGAAGGACTCGCTTACCTCCAATTTTCTTACTATACAACACAGGGTCCTTAATGTTCATGCCAGCACTCCCAAAATATTTTTCCCCATCACTATAATTGTATGTCCTCTTTCTCACTATATACTTTCTCATTTTCCAGTCTCACTCATGGTTATATAGTTATTTACTCATGGTTTTATATCGCACATCATCCCTCTCTCTCACACACCAATCCTCTCTCTCTCACACATCAACAGTACACTCGCAATCCAAAGTTTGTATCCAGGTATTGTTGAAATTTCGAATCAAATGACACACTAGTGAACCAATTATAACGCTTATCCTGTTTCATATTTGCCTGAGCTCGCTTAATTAATATTCAATCAGGCTATTCGTACAGTACTTTCTCATAATACATAAACATACACCTTTCTACAGTGTATAATCCTCACTATACACATGTCCTCACCATATATAACCCCCTCCCCCCTCACCATACAGTACACCCGTTGTTTATACCACAGACACACACACACAGACACAGACACACACACACACACACACAGACCCACATACACACACACACACACAGACACACACACACACACACACACACACACACACACACACACACACACAGACACACACACACCCACAGACACACACACCCACACCCACACCCACACACACACACACCATATACACATTGCCGTGTTTTCTTACCCTACACACAACACCCACATTTCGTTAACAAGACCTCATATGGAAGGTGAGTGTGAGAGTCGGTGAAGAAAGTGACTTATTACCCTATTAAGATTACATTCCCCCCCTTCCTTACTCTCGCCAGCCTTTTCTCACCTCATCGTAGGGATCAGAATACATTCCTTCTCTTAATTATGACCCACATGCGTGACTCGTTAGTTTGACCCCTGTGTTGCTCGGTCAGTAGGGTCGTTTTTGCATTGCTGGAGGTGGGATTTGTTGGTTTTAAAGGAATTGCCATCTTGGGAGTCTGGATTATAAGGTCGATTTTAGCTCCTTTTAGGCCAGATGTTCTGTTATTTTTTTACACTTAGGCCTAAGGTAAGATTTAAGTGCTGGGTGTGGGTGGCGGCATTGGTTGTGGTTGTGTTGTGATGGTTGTGTGGTTGTAATGGTGGTGGTGTTGTGTTGATGTTGGTGTGCTTGTGCTGGTTGTGGTTGTGTTGGTGATGTTGTGTTGGTGTTGGTGTGATGATGTGTTTGTGAAGTTTTGTTATGGAGTTTGTTTAAATTGTGTTGGTCTGGTAATACAGTAGAAATGTTCACCACCACATAAAATACAACTCAACTCAACACCACCATATATAACAGCAACAACAATAACACATACATACAACAGCAACAACAAATAAAGTCATCTAAACCACTTTATACATACATATTACATCACATTGTAATTATACTCACACAGTCATGGCCGCCAGACCCATAGGCAAATATATAAATAAATCGATAAATAAACCAATCAAGAGGTATATAAATAAATAAATAAATAAATACAACACAACACAACGCTCCTCACATAACATACAGTATACCCACTATCACCAACAGGACAACCACCATTAGACCCAAGCTTTACACTTCTTCTCAACCACTAACACCTGTCACCCATAGGAGTGTGTGTTCATTGATTCTTCAGGTCTACTTTTAATACTGTTATGTGAATCTGTAATGTGTATCCAGGTCTTGTTGAAGCTGCTAATGGCTTGATACATCACTGAACCGCTGGCATAATGTTTTCCTATTTCCTACTCTTTCAGTGGCGTTTATATCTCATCAATGTGTTAATTGTGGATGAGGGAAGTTGGTGTTTTGCACAATTAACACTTAGATAAAATTTACATTTAGATAAGATTTATTAAGATGGTGTAAAGTTGTGTAGCTCATTAGTACCTTAACTGTCAATGCCTTAATTAATGATGTGTAAACCAGGGAACAGCCTTGGCACTTTAACAAGTAGGTGACATATCACACGTTAGTACAAAGTTTCGCCAAACATAAGCAGCTGAGCAGTATAGGTTACATAAACCCTTGTACCCTTCTGTGTTGATGAAATTTACAGTTTTTCATCCCGGCAGTATTCCCTCTTCCTTCATTCCCATACATCATTAATTTACCACTTCTATCTACTTGCAATCTATCATCTCCACCTCACCTCTCTATCACCGTTTTCTGGCGCTATATGACCTCGCTGTTGCGTCTCCTAATATCAATCTATCAATCAATCTAACATCTCCACATCAGCCACAGTCATTCTCACTCCCTCTGGTTTGACCTATCTCTCACACACACTCCTACTCTCTTTCCGTCTCACTCACTCACTCTCTTTCCGTCTCACTCATTCACTCACTCACTTACTTTTTCTTCCTCCGTGGCGTCCATTCCATTCCCTTTGTGGCTGGACGTGAGGGAATGAGTGGAGTGTGGGCAGGAGAAAAACAAGTGTGTCAGTGTTGGTAGGCAGAGAGCACATGTTCCATTTCACCACAAAGCCCTTCTCTCATCCCATGTAAACCCTTCCTTCCACCTTCTTTCTTTCAATCCATCTCTTCCTTTCTTTCTTTTCTCCCAATCCATCTCTTCCTTTTTTTCTTTTCTCCCTTTATCTTCTTTCTACCTTCCTTCTTTCAAACCATCTCTTCCTCCCTAACTTAACTTGTTTCTTTCTTTTCTCCCTTTATCTTGTTTCCTTCTCTTCCACCTTCCTACTTTCATTCCATCTCTTTCTCCCTATCTTAGCTTGTTTTCTTCTTTCTTTTCTCCCTTTATCTTCTTTCCTTCTCTTCTCATGGACCTTCCACTCTTTCCTTACTCTATACTCTATGGCATCTCACATATTCTTAAGTTGCTTCGCCTCATATTCCCATAAATCATTATCCTTCCCATTCCTTTCATATTTATCTCGTTCCTCTCACATTTCATTCTCTCTCTCTCTCTCTGTCTCTGTGTCTCTCTCTCTCTCTCTCTCTGTCTCTGTGTCTCTCTCTCTCTCTCTCTCTTTGTCTCTATCTCTATCTCTATCTCATTCTCTCATCAGCAACCCCCCCCTCCCCCCCACTTTCCTCGGTTCTTCTTTTCCTACTCCGTTATTCCTCTCCCCTCTCCATTACTCCTCCCTCCTCTCCCCTGCCCGTTACTTCTTACCTCCTTTATCACATTACTGGTGAATATCCCCCTTTCAACCTGAACATGAGAGAGAGAGAGAGAGAGAGAGAGAGAGAGAGAGAGCGAGAGCGAGAGCGAGCTTGTGTCAGTCGCCTCCTTCTCTTCCACCCTCTTTATTCCTCCATTCACCCACTCCTTTCCTCCCTCCCTATCTCTTCCACCTTTCCTTCCCTACCTCCCTCCCTCACTTTCTCCCCCTCTCCACCTTCCCCATAAGTTCCTTCGTAGCGGAAATCCTCCTCCTGTTACCTCAAGTGCCGTGTGAGTGAGGAAGGAAGGAAGTGTACTAATTTCACTCATTTATTTTCATTAAGCTTATCGTGACCTGGCGACTACAAGGTGTACATAGTTTATATTTAACTCACTCGTGCTGCATGGGGTTATTCTCAGTTCCGTTTGATTATTATAAGTTATGAAACACACACACGCTCGCTCACACACTCACACTCCTCCTCACTCTTCCTCACCCCTCCTCACTCTTCCTCACCCCTCCTCACTCCTACTCACCCCTCCTCATTTTCATATTCATAATTACCTTCACCACGAATTCTCATTTTAGATTTCTCTGGACATTAACATATGATTTTCGCTAATTATTCCCACGGCCTGGCCTCACCTCTCCCTCACCAGCCACCCTGACACACACACACACACACACACACACACACACACACACACACACACACACACACACACAAACGTCCTGACAGCCTTCAACTTTGTGATAGCATTAATTTGGTATTAACTCAATGTCCTGACAATCTAAAAGGATTCTCTTGGCACTTAAAGTCAGGAATGTATAAACTCATGTATTTGTTTTGCTATAATAGAGTAACTTATAATTAGCTTACAGTCAGCAAGAATTTTTTTTTATAATGGTTTGCTATTAAAAATCCTTGTTAACAGAAGTACACGTATAAATAATAACATAAACATGTATAGATAAATAAATAATAACGTAGCTTATAAAAAAAAAGCTTCCTATAATTTGGTTGATATACAGTCAGGGTCAAAATACTGCAACGAGTGAATGATAGTGAGCCATGAAAGTTGTATTACAAAAATCAACAGCTGTACTATAGTTTCAAACTATTTTTTTCGAGGCAGTTTTCATTCGATGATGTTGCAGGATTATAGACGTTGACTGTACTGTATTATGAGGTAAATAATTGTTTGTTGTTTATGCCAGAAATGCCAAGTAATAAATCACTGTCTACAACAATGCATTAATCTCTCTTTTTATTTATTTATTTTTTCTTGCCACACTGCTAGATGTTTTGTTTTTTATTTCCAACAACAATTTGAGTTCACATCCATACCTTGTCATACAAATTGATCTCCCAGGCAGCGGAAATTACATTACCCTGCGTGAAAGAAATATTGCCTCCCTATACCTTTCAAGTTGTTTTTCTCCTTCTTTACCCACCGCCTCTCCCCTCACCCAACCAACCAACTAACCAACTCCCCTTACTCGTCTTCCCTCGTCGGGGCCATTGAACTCGTGCAATTATATGTATAAAAACACACTCTCTCTCTCTCTCTCTCTCTCTCTCTCACACACACACACACACACACACACTAGCGGGACTGTCTAGCTTTGAGGACGTTGTGTGAGGTGAAGTACTGTGGAGTGCTCAAGTTGGCTATAGTGGAGGGGGAGATTGGAGGAGGAGGGAGAGGAGGAGGAGGGAGAGGCGAAGGAGGGAGAGGCGAAGGAGGAAGAGGAGGAGGAGGAGGAAGAGTGATATAGGAGGGAGAGCAGGAAGGGGAGGGAAGAGTAGTGGTGAGAGAGGAAGATAAAATGAGTGAAGGAAGAGGGAGATAAGAGGTGAGAGTGAGGAAGAGAAAATGAGTGAAGGAAGAGGGAGATAAGAGGTGAGAGTGTGGAAGAGAAAATGAACGAAGGAGGAGGAGGAGGAGGAAAAAGAAGATATGAGGTGAAAGTGAGGAAGAGAAAATGAAAGAAGGAAGAGAAAGAAAAGAGGTGAGATTTACAAAGAGAAAATAAAGTGCATGAGATTAATTCTGAGCTCCATACGTATGCAAAACTTTAGACGTGTCATGCTTGAGAGGGTTATAAGAATTTGAGGAGAGAAGTATAAGAATAAGAGATGAAATGCGAATGACTGATGGTTACTAAGAGGCATGAAAATATTTAGTTATGACGTTCGGGAAAAAAGAGAGGATGATGAGGATGAGGATGGAAGTGAAGGATTAATTACAGACGAAAGGAAAGACTTGAAAGGGGTGTGTGTGTGGTGGGAGGTGGGGATGAAGAATTAAGGAAAAGTTTGTCAAATGAGAAAAGCGAGAAAATAATTTATATGAGGTGACGAAGAAGGGAAGAAAAGAAAAAAATGTGGAGACCGAGGTTAAAGGCATGAAGAACTATTGGCAGGAAAAGAGGAAAGAATTTGTTGGGAAGTAAGGTAAGATGCCACGGAGGAAAAGAGAGGAGAAAAGAAGGATGTAAGAAAGTTGAGGCAGAGGAGAATGTAGGAAGAAGGCAAGGAAGAAAAGTGCCGATAAATGAGAATTGGAAAGAGAACGGGACGGGAGAAGAAAGGGGAAGGAGGATAGTGTAATGGTTTAGAGGAGATAGGAAGAATGGAATAACCTTAATTTAGGATGGGAAAGATAGAAATAATTGATTCCTCCAAAGTATGCCAGGAAACAGGACCAGATGAACAACAACAAATAATGGTGTTCTGTTGCTTGGAATAGTTTGGAGGAATCGGTTACTCCAGATTTACCAACACTGTACATACTTCCTCCTTACTAATAATTAAGCATTGATATATTTAGGTGACTTATACAATGTTATCAAGTCTATGAAGTATATTAAAAATCTCAGTCAGCTAATTATTCTCGCAGGCGTCTATTTTCTAAGAGGCCCAAGTGTCTGTCTCTGTAGCCATGCATCTCTGGTATATATCACTTGCTTGATGAATGGGCTTATAGTTAATTAAGAAGTGTAGTATATATAACCCCCGCTTGGACTCACTTTATAATTAAGCCTTTCAGTGTCGTCGTTCATTATCGGATTGGTGACTAGAATTACATGTAGAAAAACTTCATATACAACCGAGCAAAAAAGATTATATTATACCAAGAATAAATCATCATTTTTTCTGCACCCAAACCGTATCTTTTAATATAACCTAGTATAGACGAGAGAGAATTAACGAAAGCGAGTTAAGTTCAAGAGAGAAAAAGCGAATGTTCAGGAAGAGAAAGGAACACCCGTGAAATTCATGAAAAGAAAAGAATGAATTAAGAATGTAGGAAAGTTGTGGAGGAGGAGGAGGAAGGAAGGAAGACCAAGAGAAAAGAAAGGTGTGAAGGAATGTCAATTTGAGAGAGAGAGAGAGAGAGGGGAAGAAGGAGAAATAAGTGCAAGGACATAGCAGAGGAGGAAAAACAGAACAAAAGAAAATTATAAATAAATAGATAGATAGAGAAAGATAAAAAAGATAAAAATAAAGTGAGAACAAATGAAAAATAAAGAGAAAAAGAGAGAAAAAAGAAAAAAAGAGAGAAAAGGATGTACACAATAAGGCAAGTGCTGTATGCCACAATCATAAGATAATACACAGGTAAACAGACTGCCTGCCTAAGACCCTGTACACAAGATAAGCAGAGGGCAGATGTTAGTAAGAAACAGTGTGAGTCACAGTGGTACCCATGTGATATAGAAGCCAGTGTATAGCAAATAACTAAATAACACCAACCTTATTAATATTGGCTAACACCTGAATACACAGGGGTTGTTCTTATCATTGTTGTTCTCTACCTACGAGAGAGAGTAGGGAGAGAGTAGAGAAAGAGAGTAGAAAGGAGAGTAGAGAGAGAGAGTAAGATTAAGTCAAGGAACCAAGGAATGGTCACAAGGAGATAGGCCCAATCCACAGATAATATAAACTGATTAGGTAGCAGAATGGGTAGGACTAAGAACACGAGGACTATACCTCATGACCACATGACAACCAGACACGTGGCTTCCTACCACATGACCCACGTGGCTTGTCTGGCCACGTAAGCATGACAACACACAGTAATAATTGTATCCAAAGACAACTGACAACTCCAGTGAAATTGTATATAAACAGTGACACTTACCTAATAGGTAGGATTCTTAAACTTGCTCCCTTAGGGCTATTACATACATAATTGTCTCGCCAAGAGAGACACACTACTCTATCAGAAAAGAAGCACATCAATATCATTCCCTGTCTGTGTGTGTATAGAGATATAAGTGTAAATAAATGAACTTTCCATGTTACAACTGTGAAGTCAATTACCTTAGAAAACACCCACGTCTACGCTAACTAACTAATAATAATAACAATACTACAAGTCTCAAGAAGCAACTACAAATAAGTTACCAGAGCTTGAACGAGTTAAAGCCTAACAGGACTGGTACATTATGGTGGCAGCGGTGGTTGCAATAACAAGATTGCAAAGGAGTTGACTTCCAGGGAGTACAGTGAATAACATAGTTCAAGGACAAGTTGAAGATTTTACTTGTAAATTTCTCTCAGGTAATTTCTTCTCACGACCTCTATAAACGAGGGAGATAAACCACAAATTCATCACCTACAAGACACCTACTTCAACATAACTGCAACTAGACCTACAAGGGGACCTCATCTACTTCACAACAATCAATCATCACTACCCCAGGCGTCCCTGTACGTAAATTCTCTCGTAAGGACAACGCCATCCCTTCATCACTACCCATGAGCGTCCCTGGAACGTAAGGACGTCATCACTTCATCACTACCCATGAGCGTCCCTGGAACGTAGGACAACGTCATCACTTCATCATCTCCATTCTCCAAGCTGACACCTTGTTACGTAAATTCTCTCGTAAAAGGCAAGTCAACATTCATCATCTTCACTCCAAGAACGACTACTAGTGTGTTAGTGTGCGAGCTACTCATCACCACGACTGGCCAGAACACCACACCTAGACGTCAACTCGTCATCATCATCGTTGCAACTAAAGTACTAAAAGTAGGTACACATTACATGTACATTACATTATTTTTCACTTGTCTACGAACATGTTAGGATAAAATTAGGTTTCCTCATTAAAGCCCAGAAAGAAAGAAAAGAAGTGCCAAATTAAAACAAAGTAAAGAATTCTTCCACATTAATCTCAAGGTATCGCAATAACTTCGAATATCCCTGATAATGATTCAATATCCTCTGAGCTAGATTCCCCTGCCTCCCTAAAAAGTCTCGTTGTGGTGCCAACACATACGAGTACATTTTCTTCTTCTCCAACCATAACCCCATTAAAAACTCAATCTGTCTACTAATATCATCCTGTATTATCAATAACAATGACTACTCCTCTACAATCTCCTATCGTCTCTGCTCATCATCTAACAAATACTGATTCCACTGTCTCTTCTAAGCTAACAATGAAACTCTTACCTACCACCATTTCTCATGTAAAGCATTTTAAGGGAGATAATCCAAGATATGGGATTCATCTCTTCTTGCATCATTTGGAGAAGATATTTTGCAAAGCGAATATAGAGCAGGACGAACATAAAATAGCATTGGTAAGAGAGTATATTGCACCGGATAGTCCAGCCAGTTATAGGTTAAACACAAGTGCTTTTTCTAATCCAAAGAATTTAACGTCATATGCCACATTTAGACAGTCACTTATTGATGTTTTGGGGGATGGTAAAGTACATAAATCGTTCTCAAGGGTTCAAAGAATGGTTAAAAGAAAGGCAAACAAAATAAATACAAGGGAACTAGCAAAAGCACTTGCATCAGCAGGATCGCTAGAATTATATTCAAAGAAATCTCGCATCATACATCATGTATTACATATTACTCACTCCAGGGATAAGAAGAATTATAATTTTGATACCATAACTCAAAGGGAATCACACAGACAACGTTGCAAACATTGTAACGAAGGTAAGCATAAGACCAGTGAATCTGATAGTAATAAATCCACAGGAAATAATGGGAAATCAAAGCATAAATACTGTCATTCACATGAGTCAAATTCGTATTCCTTAAATGAACACATGATCCTTAACAAAAGGAAACAAAGCTTGCACAATCGAAACATGATGTATGAAACGAGACCACCACAATATTAAAGTGGCATCAATAATCACATAAATAAATAAATACTGCCCTGTCGTCGTAAATACCTATAATATAATAATAATCCCTGTCTAAGTATCACATACTAATATTTCATTAATGATAGACACAGGAACAGCAGTTTCCTTGTTATCGGATAATTCCTTTAACAAATTGTGCAACTTAGATCCCCAGCGGGTTTTATAAACTAAAATTGAACAGGTGATATAAAATTGTCACATATGACAAATAATAAATGAACAGGTATTAGGGACACTAAACCCTTCCTGTACGGTTAGACAAAAACTAACCAAATACACATAATAATATGCCCTAAACATAAAATAATACATTTTAGGTATTAATGTATTTTAATACAGGATTGTCCAGGCCAAAATATGTCCATATATATGTATCGAAAACAAAAACAAAAAACGGGAACTATTCCATTATCATAAAGGCCTACTGCAGATAATACTATATTACCACTAAATTTCGTCCATAAATTGAAGGTAGAGCTTCCATCTCATGTTACAACCACATATTAGTGTTCTATCCTTAGTAGAGTCTGGGAAAATAACCTGGGAATGTATCTACTTTCACTAATGTAAAGAATAATAATATTGCTACTATCTATATCTTTAAGAAATCATCTACCAATAATCAGGTAAAGAAAAGGACATATTTATATGATCTGTACAAGATGGAAGTTAGACTAAAAACCACAAGAAATATGATATCAATTTTAACCGAAGAGTTAAAGGATAATCATATAAGAGAGAACCTTAGAAAATTGGTCAGGAAACGATATTTTCTAATTTATCGTGATAATTTTATTAATATACTAGCCACATATCAAAATGCGATTGCCCTACCTGATAAAATTTTTAGGAATAACCTATTTATAAATAAGCATATAGGCGACCATACCTTATACTAGACAGAAAATTATAAATGATAAATGAAATGTTGGATGAAAGTATTATTAAGATTTTAACTCCCCCTTTTAACAGTCAAATGTTTTTGGTTTCAAAAATGATGGTGAATTTATGCCAGTACTTCTTACAGAGATATAATGCTACAAATAAAAATAAATATCCCCTCCCTCCTTTAAGGATGTTTTCGCTAACATTGCTCAAACAAAACATATTAAAATTGGTCAGTGGACACTGGCAAGTAGCATTATATAATAATACATTTAATACGTACCATGGTTATTATGAATACATTCGTAGACCATTTGGGTTACGTAATGCTCAATCAACATTTAAGCATATGCTAAATTTTCGTGTCAGTGTTATTATTAACGTAGTCATCGCTTAGCTAGACAATTTGATTGTTTTTCTAATAAGGTACAATCACAATATTTAACAATAAGGAAGGTTAAATAGACATTGAATTAGGTAGGCCTCAAACTTTAAATATATATGTTTCATTATATTACCAAGATATAATAATTATAGGTTATACATTAACCACCACTGGGCTCCATACACAAGCATAAAATACGAACAATGAAAGTAAACTAACGTAAAATCACTCTTGAGTTTATGTTCGTATATAGAGAATCATTATAAAGACATTTTTCCCATTTAACTAACACACTAAAATAATCTCCTCAGGAGAGTGACAGATGTGTATGGAAGTCAGAAAAGTTAATAAAGGTTAATTAATGTCTGCTCCAATTAATGCATTTCCATATATATAATAATAATAATACATAATAATAATATCACGTGTACAGATGCTTCTTCAGTAAGCTTAGGCACTGTACTTAGGTAAGATATAGCTAAGTTCTATGTCAGGTATGTACTTATACATAACGAATATTAAATGCACAGCAAACTCGTTACTCTGTAACGGACCAGGAACAATTAACAAATAATGTTAGGGGCAATTCGTACTTTTAGAAAATCGTATTAGGCTATCCTTTACAAATACTCGTGAATCACTAATATATTCTTGGCTTAGTATAATCTCAAACCTTAGCGTGAAAAGTAGCCAGATATTATCGAACCATTAAGGAATTTCTCTCACATATTGTTATTAACTACCTTCCAGGATGATTATAGATAAAAATAACAAATCCCTTAAACAATCATCTTGTCATTTACTTCCGAAGTCACTCATGGACGTGGTAAACATGCATAAACATTAGCAATTCCTATGCTAAAATATACTAAGACATTATTTAACTCTGAGGATGAAAATAATGGACGAGAATTACAGTCACTTAAATAATTTTCCCTTTATGATAAGATTTTTACAAAAAAAAAAAAACTTAGTAAAAGTGACTTATAAACCAATGAAAGTGATACATTAAATAATACTTCCCTCAGTGTTAATTACCCTTTTATCAAAATGCAACAGGACATCCTGGGAGAGAATATCAAAACAATCTCCATATAATATATTATCAACATAAACTATGGGTAGATGATAAAACATATATCGCTCAGTGCGAAACATGCAATACTCCATGACAGGAATATAATCCTGGACGAATCAGGAGACATAATAGGAATAATTCTACTTTCCTTACCAATTACAAATCAGGGCATAAATAAACTATTACCTATGGTTAACCATTTTTCTAAATATTTAGTGGCGGCACCACTACATGAAAAAAACCGCAAATAATACGTGCACATATATTTAATCCCAAATTATTTTATGCCTATATACATGTCCCAATATTATAAAGATATCTAATTTCTACTAATTTGAAGCAAACGTTTGTATAACCATATCTCCCCATATCTCCCAGCAGCTAATGGGTAACAATACGGCAAAACCGTAAAATACAACAAGTACTTGGTGGCACAGAAACAATGAAAATCCCTCCACATGGAAAGACTGCATCAAAAAAATGACAGTCTATGAATACAACAAAACGTTGAAATAAAAGGAAAAAACTCCTCAGGAAATACTATATGGCGTACAAGAAACGTCTTTCATATAATTATATGACATAACAATTGCCACACAGAAGCCAGGCTACAACAAGGACAACTTCGCTGAACAACAGTGAGTTGCAGTTCAACAATTTCATCATGATGTACAAGCAATTTTCGGGCTTGCAAGGAAATAATGCGTAATCGCCTACACAAGCAATTTTCGGGCTTGCAAGGAAATAATGCGTAATCGCCTACACAAGCAATTTACGGGCTTGCAGGACAAAATGCGTAATCGCCTACACAAGCAATTTACTGGCTTGCAGGAATAAAATGCGTAATCGCCGGTCTAATAAAGCAAATAATTCAAATGTTCACTCCAGGTGATACATAAAATAATACGGGTACCCGATCGAAGTTTAAAACTTCACACAGTAATATCTTTAGTAGGTAATAAACTAATAATAAAGAATATTTTTACCAGGCGGATGATATTGTATATGTAAACAGGATAAAGAGATTGGTAAAGCGCGCAAAACCATCCAAAATAAAACCAATCCATATCACTGGAACATAACAATTTCCTCTTCTTAGTAAATTTATCCCTACTATATACTATATACTATATAATGAAATAATCAATTACAAACATAAATCCGATCGGTTTTCTATGAAATAAAATAATATTTCTTTTTACAGATGTGGCCCAAATCAACCAAAATGGATAATAATTTTTGTCTCTACTCTCAACAGCTCCAGGCTCAGACGAGGAACACAAAGCAGTACAAAGGACGTCTTCAATCCGAGAGCTCTCGTATACAATTTTATTAACAAGCAGATGAAAAGAAAAGAAAAATAAATAAACTAATGGTGACAAATGATATAATCACTATTTCTTACTCTTTACAGATTTTATCCCAGTGAGCAGTGGCTACAGCTACAAGTATTTACTGATACACTAGTTTATTTGACAGGTATCACACAAATGGAATCCAGCGACTAAGGTAATATTGTTCGCTTATTATACAAAATATATAATGGCTTGAGCCATCACCACAGCCCAGAGCGTGGTTGGGAAAATTTTTACGTGTATTTGCGTGAACATTATTTGGTACTGCTTACATAGTGGTATACACATATATCCTATAAAATAAAGGATTATGAGACAAACTGTTGCATATCGTGGTAAGTGTAACAGGTAAAAAGCATTGCACAGATATTAAATACGAATTATAGAGCTTTACTTTACCAATAAAAGAAAATATTCACATATACTTAGTAGGCTTCTATTTATTTCTGCGGGAAGCAGGAAGCTGTATTACGAGTACAGGAACTTTGAAAGAAAGTACAACCATTTATTAGGAGAGTATTTACTGCGGGTAAGATAAGATTAACTCATACATAATAACTATAACATGCAAAGGAAAAATCAGTGTGAAGTACTATCTTACCAAAATATCTTTCTTCCACCTATTTGAAATATTATTTAAATCGTGCGTAGTATTTTATTTTAATACAAGAGTATATACTCATTATTATTCCCATAGAAGGTAAAGTATTATTCACAAGCTACGCACTTCAAGAATTCCCAATGAAAATAGAAATAATCTTTTAATGTTCAAATTTCCTCCAAGAAGTATTATACTTAGTGATGATGTCATCAATGACACACACTCCTCAAGTACCAGGTTGCATGTCCTTATTTATATGTTGGTCCTGCATAAATATTGGCAAGTATTCCTCCAAAGGATGCGAAATCTCCACTTGCTTTAAAGCAATTCAGGCACTATATGCATGTAATTCATATCTATTACTAATCAAACCTCTCTTATATCATCAAATTTCTATTTCTACTATCTATACTTACCTACTGATAGACTATTAACAATATATTACCCTACTCACCCTACACATGGCATGGATTAAAGCTACTCTAGAGAGGCAGACTCAGATAAAATCGATGCAAGGGAATCGTTACATTGGAAAATAAAATATATAATTGCTAGACAATATATCCCACTCTCTTCCACCTTTCAATATATTTCATTTAATATCGACTTGTTTAATATCTCCCTATTATCAGTTGTTTCAGAAAAAGTGAAGCTGGGAAGTTATTCAAGGAAACTGGGAATCAAACATCCTTCTAATATCAGTTGGTTACTCCATATATTGATGAAAATAAAACTTGGTACAAATATTTAATATCCCATGTCTTATCTTTCTGGCAGGTACTATAACATTTTTATATAGAAAAAGTCTACTGTCATATTTTGCATTGTATAAGAGAACTCTATCAATGTAGACTGAATTATCTTGTTATGGAAAATTAACATTTAGCTGTTATTGCACAGCCACAACATATCAACAAGGCCTCTTCATTAATGTGTAAATTTTTAGCATAGGTTAGCTTATACACATAACTACAAGCACCTAGCTCAACACATTAATTTTAAGATTATTTCTTTATGTATGTACCAGTGTAATTTATTCATGTATTGATGTTCATTTTAAGTATATGAGGTGCCTATGTCTTTGATGTCAATTTTATATTATTATTGAGGTATTCACTGATAATATCTTAGTTATTGTGTACCCTACCTACATTGTATGTTTGTTTCCACAATCAAGGTTATCTGAGGACAGATAGATTACGGTAGCGGCCGAGCATTTGTACACAATAAGGCAAGTGCTGTATGCCACAATCATAAGATAATACACAGGTAAACAGACTGCCTGCCTAAGACCCTGTACACAAGATAAGCAGAGGGCAGATGTTAGTAAGAAACAGTGTGAGTCACAGTGGTACCCATGTGATATAGAAGCCAGTGTATAGCAAATAACTAAATAACACCAACCTTATTAATATTGGCTAACACCTGAATACACAGGGGTTGTTCTTATCATTGTTGTTCTCTACCTACGAGAGAGAGTAGGGAGAGAGTAGAGAAAGAGAGTAGAAAGGAGAGTAGAGAGAGAGAGTAAGATTAAGTCAAGGAACCAAGGAATGGTCACAAGGAGATAGGCCCAATCCACAGATAATATAAACTGATTAGGTAGCAGAATGGGTAGGACTAAGAACACGAGGACTATACCTCATGACCACATGACAACCAGACACGTGGCTTCCTACCACATGACCCACGTGGCTTGTCTGGCCACGTAAGCATGACAACACACAGTAATAATTGTATCCAAAGACAACTGACAACTCCAGTGAAATTGTATATAAACAGTGACACTTACCTAATAGGTAGGATTCTTAAACTTGCTCCCTTAGGGCTATTACATACATAATTGTCTCGCCAAGAGAGACACACTACTCTATCAGAAAAGAAGCACATCAATATCATTCCCTGTCTGTGTGTGTATAGAGATATAAGTGTAAATAAATGAACTTTCCATGTTACAACTGTGAAGTCAATTACCTTAGAAAACACCCACGTCTACGCTAACTAACTAATAATAATAACAATACTACAAGTCTCAAGAAGCAAATACAAATAAGTTACCAGAGCTTGAACGAGTTAAAGCCTAACAGGACTGGTACAAGGAGAGGGAAAGAGTGAGGTCAGAAACAAGTTATACTATCGTTAATTGAGGTGTACATGTATGATCAACTCAGGGTACGAAGGCAGTGAAATCTGACGTGGGTGATGTGTGTGTGTGTGTGTTGCTTGGTTCCCTGCTTCACAACATTCCTGCCCTGCCCTACCCTGCATTACCCTGCCTTCCCTGCTTCACAACATTCCTGCCCTGCCCTGCCTTCTCTGCCCCTGCTCTGCCTTCTCTGCCCTGCCCTGCCCTACCCTGAGTTCTCTGCCCTGCCCTGCCTTCTCTGTCCTGCCCTGCATTACCCTGCCTTCTCTGCCCTGCCATTTCCCTGCCCACACTCTACTATTACCTTCCCTCTACTGTCATATACCCAAAATTATTCCCTGTCCTATACTTATCCTGTCTTTGTTTACCTTCCCTGTTCTTGTCTGTCCTGTCCACACCATGACTCCTCTCTCCTCCCAAACTAAACCCAAATTAATACTCATGTCTTAACCTGCCATGCCTTGTCTAGTACTTAAACGTTTACCTGCATGCCCTGGTCAAAATAATATACTCCCTTGCTCACCCTTGCCACACACACACACACATACACACCTTAATTTGTATTGCTCTGTCCTTCCGTCCTAACTAACTTACACTAACTTACTGTACCTCACTCTACCCAGAAAATTCTATAATATGCTTACCTATTATCTCCTGTCTTGTCCTGTTTTGTTTTTCTTATTTGTTTCTTCTTTGATCCTGCTCTCGTTATCCTTCCATTAAATTTCCTATATCCACATTGCTTGCTCTCATCCATGCACACACACACATAAAGTACATACACACATAAAGCACACACACACATAGGGCACACACACATACTGTATATACACGCACAAACACACAAATAATATGCACACATCACACACAAGAATGCACACACCCACACAAAATATGCACACATAGTACACATACACACACACACATGTAAACACACGAACACACTCGGATGCACATATTCGTACCCACATTGATGCACATTCCCAGACACGTACACAGCACACACATATGTACAGTACACTCACACACATATGTACAGTACACTCACACACATACACACACACACACATGTACACTTACCACATACATACATACATACAGACCATCAAAAGCTGCACTGTTTGCTTATCCTACAAGGCATTAATTACCCTGCTAAGTAAACCTCATTACATATTCCTAACTCATTCCTATTTTATTTGCAAATTGTTAAGAAATATATACACGAGAATATTTTGCTTGTCAGGCCTCACTCCACACTTTATGCACGATGTAAGCAGTATAGTTAATTAATGAAGGAGTCGTCTACTTAGTTATAGTCTGTTCAAAATGTGTGTTCCACTAGCCTCTATCTATCTAGCTATTTCTATTTGTCTATCTATCGCTATTTCTATCTATTTATCTATCTATTTCTATGCATCTATCTATCTATCTATCTATCTATTTCTATCTATCTAAGCATAAGAGGCCAAAAGGAACACAAATTTTGAACAGACTATAGTTACTGAACACTTTAGTGAATAGTTTTGAGGTCAGGAAAAAAGTTGAACTAGTGTAATGCTCTTATAGGTGTTTAGCATAGGATAGGAATTATATACTGAATACTGTAGTGAGGTGAACACTTTATTGTATTGGGAAAATGTGTCACCTTAATTTGTCACCCATGTGTAGGGCCTTGTAGGAGGTATTGTTTGTTTGTCTGTTTGTCTGTGTGTGTATACGTAGATCATCCTGTATGTGTGTGTGTGTGTGTGTTGTGTTTTGTGTGTGTGTGTGTGTGTGTGTGTACATTGTTTAGAAAAATATAATTCTTTAAACGAATAATTAGAGGTAAATTATTTCTTTAAACCCCATTACCTTTCCTTCCCTTTGTACGAGACTCTATAACTCAGACAAACCACAAAATTCTCTTAACTTGTATTGGAGAAATTTGTGTGACCTCAGCCACCCTTCCACTCGGTCCCGGACGTTGTTACAGGCGAGAAGGAATGCTTTGGAGGAGTCCTTTCACTGGGAGAAAAATGTATGCTTTTCCCACCAAAACTGAAGGCAAAAATGGGTGGGGGGGTTAGCCGAGGTCGGACAAAAAGGGACGTGGTCAAGTGTGTCTTCCCAGTCCCCCCCTCACAGTTCACAATCCCTCCCTCCATCCCTCCTTCTCTTCCCTCCCATTTCCACCCTTCACTACCTCCTACTCCATCCTATCTCCATCCCTCCCCCTCTCTCCCTCCCTCAGGTTTTCTGCGCTCGTGTCTCCTCTCTTCCTCGTCCCTCTTTTGTCTCAACTCTATTGTCCCATGAACCATCCATCCATCTTTCCCTGATTTTCTCATTTTCCCAGCCATTGTCGCTACTTGGCCTCTGTCTCTCTCTTCCTTCCCTCCAGCTTCTTTCTTTCTCTCTTTCCCTCCCTATATACAGCTCTTCTCTACTCCTTTCATTCTCTCCATCCTGCCCTTTCCTTCAGCCTCCTTCTTTTCCCTTTATCGTTTCCCTCCACTTTCTTTCTCTTCTTTCCTCCAGCTTCCTTTTCTCCTTTCCTTCCTCCCTATATTTTGGTGGTGATGGTGGAAGTGTGATGGTTGCAAAGTTACGTTGGAGTTATTTTGCACCTCCTCTCCATACCTCATTATAAGTGTGTGTCAGACAAGTACTACTCAAACCATAACTGGACTTTAAAGGAAAATAGATAATAATAACGTGCACAGATAAACAGAGATACACACACGCACGTACATACACACATACATATAAGTACCCATGCACGTACACACTGACGCACATGCAAACCTACATTACCCTGATTTTATCTGATACTGACAGAGTAGTAAGCCCTAATGTGAAGTGTGTGGTTGAGGAGGAGACAGGGAAGAGGAGGGGCCAACAGGTGAGAGAGAGAGAGAGAGAAAGAGAGAGAGAGGGCCACCTTCATAACCTGTTCCAGTATGCCACTCACAAGGTAACGGGGGAATTTTTTGTGTTCAGGAAGATGGTATATATTTTGTCCACATTTGGTCAGATCAGGTCACTTGCAAGTTAGGCCAAGCGAGCATCCTGTGAAGAAAAATGTTTGCTGGATTCTCTAAACCCTGATATTCCTGGACGTACTATAGTGCCAACCTCGGATACTATATTTTCTCACACATTCTCGGCCACTCATACTCGCACAACAGATGTTTTGTTTTGTTTTTCACGTACATACCACCTCCACACTCACTCACACACAGTTGCCTACATGAGGTTGCCTCCATTAAAAGGCTAACCTGTTCTGAACCCGTTATAAAGCTTAAGGTTGTATTATCCAGACAACTACTTTTAGCCACTTGAAGGATTTCGAAATAATATCTGTATCATGTACAAAATGGTATCTTTACTAATACCACATGCAGAGAAATATGTGCCTGGTACGGTAAGTCCATTTTGTTCAGAAGCTTTGGAAGGTGGATGTGTGTGGATGGAAGAGTAAGAATGGAGAAAGGGGGGTGGATAAATATTAGACAGACTGGACGGAAGGTGGATGTGTGTGAATGGAAGAATAAAAGTCGAGAGGTGTAAATATAAGTGTGAAAGAGGAAGTGCGTGTCGAGAAATGGAAGAACCCCAATTTATCTAGACATTATGATGGAGATGTGAACACTGATGGAGGGAATTTGAAGTAGGCTACGCTGGTGGTGGCTGGTACAATACGAGGTGTTGGAGGGTAGAGAGGAAGAGAAGGTAGAACGAGGGAAATATTAAAGGATGGTCAGAAAACAGAAGGGAATGAATGATGTGGAAAGGTGGAGTGATTGGAGCAAAGAGGGATAATATTACTGTGTGGGAAAGAAAGTAGAAGTGTTTGGTGAAAAATTGAAATGGTCACCTTATGGAATGGAAGAGAAGGAATGATAGAGAAGACGAGTAATGTTGGAGGAATAGAGGAGGAGGAGGAGAAGGGAGCAAGAAAACTCAAGAAGAAAGGAAGGAATATGATGGCTGGAAATAAGAAATGGAGGGAATGAGGGAACATTTGAGGAGACAAATTCCATCACATTTTCTACAGCACCTCATCCACAAGAAACTCAGTGTGTGTCCTACATGTGCGACAATCTCGGTATTTTTCTGGAACGCGAGATTACAGTTTAGGAGGGAGAGGATGACATCGCATTCGTGAGCCATAAAATGTATCATCATCTGGAGAATGTGAATCACGCCTTGATGTCACATGATGGGTGTTTCTCGTGGACCCTTCTTCCGGCGGAGAGGTCTTCAATGATACAAGAATGAAAGCATGAATGGTGTACTATAGGAGCCTCGTGGTGTGGTGGAGGAGTGTGGCAGTGTCTGGGTGTGGTGTTTACTGTATATAGGTGCGTGTGGTGGAGGAGTGTGGCAGTGTCTGGGTGTGGTGCTTACTGTAGGTTATGTAGGGGGTAAGGGGACAGGTTAGTGAAGCCTTGATATGTATATGTGTTTGTTGATTCCGTCGTCAGGTGGTAAGAATTAAAGTATAGGGGGTGAGTCGGTGTGTGTGTGAGAAATAAAGTATTGCAATCTGGGGTCGTGGTGGTTGGTGTGGGGATCTGGATATGATGAGAAGGAGTGTACAGTAGTTTCATGCAGGGTGTTGGAAATTGGAACCGAAATAGTCTTCTTACATTGGTGGGTGGCGGTTGTGTGAAGTTCAGGTGTCGTGTGAAATGTGGGTGGCGGTGCGGGACCCACAAAGAGTGACGGGTGACATTACTGCACAATCACCATCACCATCATCATCATTATCATCATCATCGTGGTCATTGTTGTCGTCTCGTTTTTCTCCGTGGCTACTGTCTCCTCGCCGCTCTTGCTACCTCGGCTCAGGAGGATTTGGAACTTTACTTTTTTATCTCAATGGTGAGGAGAATTCAGCCATTGACCCTCACCTTCCTCAGTATTGAAAACAAGTGTATGGTGTCAAAGGACTTGGAGAGTAAAGAGAGTTGTAGTACTTTGGAATAAAAACACGTGAATATAGATAATATCATGCCTAACCAACACCTATTACTGACCACATGTACCGAACTATAAGTGGAATGGAACAGTACATATTTTGTGTTATGTATGGCCCAGTATATCCTATCTCAGTGGTTTCCTTTTTATTTTTGTTGTGTGTTGTTCTTCTGTCATGTGTTGTTTTTTTAAGTTTAAATTTATCATCACCTTAGTTTTGCTTGAGTCTATCCAGTGTTATAAAGGCAAGATGAACCACTCTGAGGAACGATAATGAATGTTTGTGCATATTATACAACCCAATATGGTTATCAGAGTACTGTTGTTATCTCAGTGCTTCTTAATGAGCCAGCTGTCACCATCATTAACACCCTCTTATCTGAACCCCTCAACCCTCTCCTTGTCACCATGCATTCCTTCCTCACTCTCCCCGTCTCTACCTCCACCCACAGTATATCTCCTCATCATCATCATCACCTCCTCCTCGACTCATACTCCCCTCCTCATCACCACCTCGATTCATACTCCCCTCCTCGACTCATACTCCCCTCCTCGTCACCTCCTCCTCGAATCACACTACCCTCCCCATCATCTCCTCCTCGACCCTTACTACCTTTCTCATCCCTCCTCCTCGACTCACACTACCCTCCTCATCCCCTCCACACTCGTACAAGAATCCACACACACACACACACACACACTGATACCGGCTTTAACCAATTTTTCCATCTGCTGTCAGTCTGGTTGGCAAAAATAGATCTCAGGAAAATAAATATATCTCCCTGCTGGTCTCTGAAGGAATATTTAATCCAACAACAACAACGACAACACAGCTTGAGTGTTGTTTGTGAGGTGTTGTCTTTCATCTAACCTAACTCTCTGACACACACCAGCATCTGCACAACACTAGGGTATCCTCTCTCTCTCTCTCTCTCTCTCTCTCTCTCTCACCCGTCTGATAACACCGTGATATTGACTGAAGTGATAACCTCTAGTGGTGCTAATGGAACCGTAGTGAGGGAGGGACCTTTTATTGCTTCACTCCCACCCCATCTTGTATCATTTTTATTTATCTCCCAAACCTATTCTACTCTTCTCTCTCTCTCTCTGTCTCTCTCTCTCTGTCTCTCTCTCTCTGTCTCTCTCTCTGTCTCTCTCTCTCTGTCTCTCTCTCTCTCTCTCTCTCTCTCAAAATTGTGACATTCTATTAATTTTCAGTTGCCAGATGCCTTAATAATAGTCCCATTAGAAGTGGCCACGAATGAAACCACTCCTACAACCCATTTTTGTGGAATAGTAGAAAATCCATCTCCACTCCACTCCACTCTAAACTCACACATGCGAACATATCTATCTATCTATCTATCTATCCACCTTGCCTCTTCAGCTCATTTTTCTTCATTCACTTCACCTCTCCTGGTCATTTTTCTTTGCGTCTCACCCTCAGTGCTTCCAACTCGCTTGCTTTCCTACATCTGTCTCACACTTTTTTCTTTTTGTGTGTGTGTGTGTGTTGTGAGTGTTCCGAAACTAGACATAGGTTTCATGAAGCCCTTTACCGAGGCTCAGACCAACAGTGACTATATATAAAAAAACACAAAAAACTCCACGCCCTCTACAGTATACTATGACCCTCACACCTAGAGACAGTAAGTAATGTATGGGTATATTTCCAATCCTTTTACTTATGTACGTCAACGTCAGCGTCACTACGTTATGTATTTACGTCTTTAACTTCTGGCTTCACAACATCAACGTATCCGCATCTCTGTTATCCTTTGGCGTTATCTTCCAGGATCCAATCTTTACTTAACACACATACCTAAATGTTCGAATTACTACTTTCTCCATGTCATGTCCATTCAGTATCACTTCATAATTAATTACCATTCATTTATTTATATTTCAGGTATGTAATGGTGGCTGGGGGTGGAAATCATTAGGGTTAAAAAGAAATCATCCCTCGTGAGTACAAACATATATAGTATAAATATATATATATGAGTATAAATATATATAGTATAAATATATATATGAGTATAAATATATATAGAAAGATTGATATGCCAACCAGTTATGTCATTCTTCCCTGCCTATCAGATTTCCTTCTTCTTCTTTTCCTCCCTCTGTTTCTCGTTCCTTTTTCAGCGGTGTGTCCTGAACAAACAAAAGGTGGGTCAACACAGGTCAAGAAAACATTGACCAACCAGCCATGTTGATGTTGACCTCATTTATATCCCAACATCCATAGTCTTTATTATCAACACCTCATAACATTGTCTACACCTTTAAATTGGTCAGAGAGAGAGAGAGAGAGAGAGAGAGAAACAGACAGACAGACAGACAGACAGACAGAGAGAGAGAGACACTGGGAGAGAGACACTGAGAGAGAGGGACAGACAGAGAGACACACACACAGACAGAGAGAGAGAGACACACACAAACACACACAGACAGAGACACAGAGGGAGACACACAGGGTGATTATACTGTATATACTTTGCAGCAACTGATATATTCCTCTGTTGTAGTCCTTGCATATTGTTAGACTCTAAAAATATATATACACTGCATGTCATTTTGGATTTGCATTATTGACACACATTGAGCAAACAGACACACACACACACACACACACACACACACACACACACACACACACACACACACACACACACACACACACACACACACACACACACACACACACACACACACACACACACACACACACACACTGGCCAACACATGTCATAGTGTACATAGTCAGGTAATAAGATAGTGTTCAAACATATTATATTCATACACACGTAGTTACTTGAAAGAAAGAGATAGATAGATAGATAGATAGATAGATAGATAGATAGATAGATAGATAGATAGATAGATAGAAAAAGAGAGAGAGAGAGAGAACATACACACACACATACATACATACACATGAGGTGATAATTTTAACCCAACACATAAGATAGTCTAGTACGTTCATCTCCCCCACTCACAGAAACAAGGCAGGTCTGTTTTGGTGTGTGTGTGTGTGTGTGTGTGTGTGTGTGTGTACTACATTCCTACACTGTTAGACTAATACAGACTCAAATATAAAACCCTCTTGATTTCACCTCATTACTGGGATCAAGGCAGCAGTGGTTTGTCGGAATATTAAGAGTACCTCATGTGTGTGTATGTGTGTGTGTGTGTGTGTGTGTGTGTTCTCTCTCTCTCTCTCTCTCTCTCTCTCTCTCTCTCTCTCTCTCTCTCTCTCTCTCTCTCTCTCTCATGCTTCCTTTGATGATATATTAGGGACAGTGAGATTAACCAGTCATTGATTATCTAATATTCGTATTTCCGATAATATTGTTGATTTTCCTTTGAATTTCTTTGTACTTTGTTCTCTCATCCTTTTTGTCATTTCTTCATGCACAATCCTTTCTTGTTTTTATTCCTTTTGCCATGATATTTGGTCTTTTGCTTTTTTCCTTTTATCCTTGTCCCTCTCCACTAACAATCCTCTTTTCCCTCTCATCTTTTTCGTTCTCTCTCTCTCACTGTCCTTCACTTGTTCTTCTTTTCTTCTCTTCCTGTCCCCATTCCACGTTTCCTTCCGTCTCTCCCCCCCTTCCTTCCTCTATTATTCCCCAACCCCACTCAAACCCCAATCCCCAACCCCACTCAAACCCCAACCGCACTGAAACTCCAATCCCCAACCCCACTCAAACCCCAACCCCACTCAAACCCCAACCCCACTCAAACCCCAACCCCTCTCAAACCCCAACCCCTCTCAAACCCCAACCCCTCTCAAACCCCAACCCCACTCAACCCCCAACCCCTCTCAACCCCCAACCCCACTCAACCCCCAACCCCACTCAACCCCCAACCCCACTCAAACCCCAACCCCCCCAACCCCTAACTTTCCCCCCATGGCTCTTCAGTTGTTAATTAGGAGCACTTCATGGAGGGGCTGTTATCAGGTGAGGTTCGATAAAAGGGAATGTAGTGGAGTGCCGCTGACAGAGACAAGATGGTCCGGTAATGGAGTGTTTTGAGGGGGACCACCTGGCACAGTCACGATCCCGCGCCTCTTCCACGGTGAGCTCTTTTTACGAGACTCCTGTGGCGTATTATTTAGGGTTGTTGTGAAGTGAAGAATAGTACCTCGTATATTATTAGTGTTGTGTGTTATACTGAAGTGAAGGAAAGCTCTCTGCATACTGTTACTCTCCGTAAGAAAGCTGAGAGTATAAATAGGTAAGCGTTGCAAGAGGATAATTACTGCCCTCGTATTTAGGATCCATGGGTCAATATTTGGGTAATTTTAGAAGCTACTGATTCCTTAAGGGGGGAAATTTTGTGTTGGTAAATCTGGAGCAACTGAATCCTCTGAACTATTCCAAGCAACAGAACACCATAATTTTGGCTCTTTTAGTTCTGTTTCCTGGCATACTCTGGAGGAATCAAGGCGCTCCAATGTAACAAAAGTGAATTACCCTCTTAAGCTATAACACAAACCAGACCAACCACCCAAAAAGTATACTAACATAATTTATTTCTGGATATACCGTGGTGGATGAGTACCTTTCAAATTTGCTGAGAGAGAGAGAGAGAGAGAGACGGGACACTTATCAAAATGGTGACTAAGTTGCCTGCTTCCCTGCCTCCCCTGCCTCCCTTATTCCCTGCCCCCTCCCCCTGTCTCCCTGCCTCTCCCGCCCTGTCATCTCCCGTGATTGGAAAATTACACCCTGACTTGGTGACTGTCTCTTGGGACACTCCACCCACTCAGTTGTCCACCCTCCCTCCCTCCCTCCCCTTCCCTTTTATTTTCCTCCTCTCCTTCACGCCCACTCCTCCCTCTTTATGCTCCTTACCTTTTTATGCTTCTTACCACTTTCAATCCATTCTCTCTCTTCCCTCTCTACGTTCTTCCCTCACTTCCTTCCTTCCCTTTTCTTCCCTTCCTTCTATCCATTCCCTCTCTCAAACCCTCCCTTCTCTCTTTACACACGATCCTCTCACAAACCCTCCCCTACTCTCCCCCATGCAACCAACCTTCCATAATCAAACTTTGAATCCCTGGAAAAACAGATAAATAAATAAATAAATAAATAAATATCACAAATGAACTTAAATAAAATAAAAGTATGTCTAAGATGAATGTACTGTTTAATTTGTTTAATTTAACTGAGAATTTGTTTAATCCTAAATCTCTTACTTATTCATGATATAATTTATTATTATTATTATTATTATTATTATCATTATTATTATTATTATATTTGTGTGTTTGTGATGTTCCCGCGGCCTCCTCTTTCCAATATTTTCAGTAATATTTCCTATGAGTTTTATCGATCTGTCTCTGTGTCTATCTGTATGTCTATCAATGTATCTGTGTTTATTTATTTAACTTTCCATTATCCGGTAAAAATTCGTACTTCCCTTCCTCTAAATAATTTCTCCTTTAGCGTACTTATTTACAAGTTATTACTTCATTTTTTCTATCTCCTTTATTTATCTTCCCATTTTCTGTTTCCTTCTTCGTTACGTCAAGACTGAAGAAAACGGAAATAAAATCCATTGTTTGAAAAGAACTGAAAGAAACCTGGATTTTTTTCTTGACTGAGGCTGGAAAACGAAGGACTGCGCCTGCGGTAGTGTGCTGAACTGGAATTCCTGGAAGACCTGGAATATTCCCACCGAGTCCCTCCCTAGCCACTCCTTCCCTCTCCCTCCCTGTTTCCCTAGCCTCACTCCCTAGCCTCTCCCTCACCTCCTAGCCTCTCACCTCCTAGCCTCTCCCACACCCCCTAGCCTCTCCCTCACCCCCTAGCCTCTCCCTCACCACCTTCCTAGCCTTTCCTCCTTCCCCCCATTCTTTCTCTCCCAAGCCACCCTTTCTCTCTCTCTCTCTCTCTCTCTCTCTCTCTCTCTCTCTCTCTCCCCCTAAAGGAATGGATTAATGGAATAGAGAAAATGGGAGAAATAGAAAAGTTAGAAATAATATAAATGAAGGAGAACAGGGAAGGAAGGAAGAGAGACTTTGAAAACAGGTTGAAAGTTGAAGGGACATACGTAGAGAACTAAGAGCAAAATAAGGAAGAAAGGAAGGAAGGAAGGAAAGATAAATATGGAGAAAGCAAGAAATATGAAAGTGTTAATATTTGAGATGAATTATTGATGGCCTCCTGCTTCACCAGAGAGTGAGAGATAGAGAGAGAGAGAGATAGAGAAGGGGGGCAGGTACAGAAGAGAGAGAGAGAGAGAGAGAGAGAGAAATGACACTGAATCAACAGCCTTGCATCAGAGTGGGAAGAATACTGCCCTGTGTAAATAATGAGACCTGCTCTCTCTCTCTCTACATGCTCTCTCACTCTACATGCTCTCTCTCTCTCTCTACCTTCTCTCCCCCCTCTCTGTCTCTCTCACTACTTTCTCTTTGTCTCTCTCACTACTTTCCCTCTCCCCCTCTACCTACTCTCTCTCTCTCTCTCTCTCTCACTACTTTCCCTCTCCCCCTCTCTCTCACTACTTTCCCTCTCCCCCTCTACCTACTCTCTCTCTCTCTCTCTCTCTCTCTCTCTCTCTCTCTCTCTCTCTGCTGGCCACTCGTGTTCCCCTGGTCGTAGCCCCTCTGCATTGTTAGCCACTTTATTCCTGTTGGTGTGGAGTGGGTTGGAGAGGTTACTTAAGCTACTCTGAGACTCTACCACCATTCTTATTCACCCATGTATTCTGCTCTATCGCTCCCTTTTGTATCCATCTTCTCTCTCTCTCTCTCTCTCTCTCTCTCTCTCTCTCTCTCTCTCTCTCTCTCTCTCTTTCTTTCTGTACCTGACCCCCCCCCCCATCTCTCTTTTTTCTGTACTTGCCTCTCTCTCTCTCTCATATAATATTATCCAGATCTTTTTTTGGCCTCCTTTCTTCAGTTTTCTCTGTTGGTCATTCCACACACGTTGAGATCAAGTGAACAAACTAACTTACATTACGGTATTGTGCATTATTTAGATTTCCACATAAAACTTCTGTAATGCGCAACTTCAGAGAATAATTATATATCCCGCCAACTCCTCACATGCATTAGATCCATCCCCTTACCCCCACTCTCCCCCCTTCTCCCCTCTCCCTCCCCCTTTCCCTCTCCCTGTCTCCCTCCACCCTCAACGTAACACCTATAACTTTCACATAATAGTTCGTGTTGTATCGCTGGTTTGGTTTGGCTTTGTGAGTAATGATCAGGGCAAGCACACACATATATTACCACTAATTTCATTATTAAGCCTTGGTCAGTAATACATTGGATAAGGTTACATTATGGAGGGCAGAATGAATGTGTGTGCTCTGACATTTGAGAAAGTCATTAAAACGTTTTGTGTATAACCGGAACGTTGTGTGTTTGGGATTATTGTGTGTTTATTAAGCGTTGTGTGTTTGGGATTATTGAGAGACTGCCATTAAAACGTTTTGTATTTGGGATAATTGAGAGACTGTCATTAAAACGTTGTGTGTTTGAGATAATTTTGTGTTTAGGATAATTGAGAGACTTATTAATTAAAACGTTGTGTGTATATTTGGAAGGTGTTGTGTGTGAGGTGGACGGGGACGTATGAGTGATGAGTGCTGCATGGGCCTGGATACCACATTTGGCCCCAGAAACAATAGGTCTTTATCACCCCTTGAAATCTGAAGAAGGTCGGGTTATGAAGGGTCAGCAGGGCCCGTGTTTCACCCCTTACCAACCCCCCCTCCCTCCCTCCCTCCACTGCCTGCTCTCTCTCCCCTCCCTCCCCTCTCCCTCCCCTCTCACACGCTCACTGCAGGAGGCCGCGAGGGAGAGAGTACAGTGGACGCACACATTCAGACACGCGCTCACACACAAACACTCAAGAAACGCACGCACATTTACATACTCACAGCATACACATACACACACATACAGCCCACCCTGCTCAACTCATCACCAACCCAACCCACCCATGTAGCCACTCGAAACCCACCCATCGCAACCCACCCTACACAACTCTACCAACCCATACAGCCCACCCATGCAGCTTCTTCTCACAGTTTACACACACACACACACACACACACACACACACACACACAGAACATATATATAACGAAAGGACACAATACCACCCATCATTTATGAGAGGAAGGGGTTAGGGGGTGGATGGGAAGGAAGGATAGGGTGGTAGATAGGTAGGTACCTGCTAGACTATTAATGGGACAGTGGGCAAGGAATAGGTTAGGCAGATAGGTAGTAGGTAGTGTGTAGTCAGTGGGTGGTAGGTAGGTAGTTTGGTTGGTAGGTAGGTAGGTAGGTAGGTTGGTTGGTTGATAGGTAGGTAGGTAGGTAGATAAGTAGGTAGGTAGGTAGGTAGCTTGGTTGGTAGGTAGGTAGGTAGGTATGGAGTTGGGTAAGGCAGTTAAGGTTATAAGAAGTGGAAAGTGGGTAGGGGGGGTATCTGATTGGTAAATAGGTGGGAAGAAGATTAAACAGGTATATGGGCAGGTAGGTATAGGTAAAGGTAGGTAGGTAGGTCAGTTTTGGGTGGAGGGTGTGAAGTAGATAGGCCTAGGTAAATATCTTGGTGTAAGGTGGGAAATACGTAGGGAAATAAACAAGTAGGAAGGTAAGCAGAAAGGTAGGCAAGGTAACTGAGGGTGGAAGGTGTGAAACTGTTGGAAAAATAACTTCGTAGGTGGGAAGTAGGTAGGTAGGTAGAGATGTAGCTATGTAGAGAGGTAAGTAGGTAAGTTTGTAGGTAGGTAGATAGGTAGGTAGATAAGTAGAGAAGTAAGTAGGTAGGTAAATATGGAAGTGGGTGGGTAGGTAGGTAGGTAAAATAGTAGCTTGGTAGCTAGGTAGGTAGGTAGAGAGTTTGAGATTCATAAAAAAAATAGGTAGATAGATAGGTTGGTAGATAGATAGGAAGGTAGGTTAGGCAGGTAAAGGTGAAGAAAGCAGGTAGCCTTATAGGTATTCCTCCTGAAATCTGGGATGGGAATTAGGTAAGCAATTGAGGAGAAAGGTAGGTAGGTAAGTAGAGGGCGGGAAAGGTATAGGCTAGGTAGATAGGGTAGGGTAGGCTGGTTGGTTGGTTGGTTAGTTGGCCTATACATTCTGTGGAACGTTAATTGATAGGTAAGTAATTAGGTATCCAGGTGGTTATGAAGTCAGACGGTCAGGTAGGTCCCAGTCTGGTTGGGTAGGTAGGTAGAGAAGTAGATAGGTGGGTAGGTAGGTAGATAGAGAAGTAGCTAGGTAGGTAGGTAGGTAGATAGAGAAGTAGATAGGTGGGTAGGTAGATAGGTGGGTAGGTAGGTAGGTAGGTAGGTAGGTAGGTAGGTAGGTGAGTGGGTAGGTAGATAGAGAAGTAGCTAGGTAGGTAGGTAGATAGAGAAGTAGATAGGTGGGTAGGTAGGTAGGTAGGTATGTGGGTAGGTAGAATTTCAGACTGGCCCAACATTGGCAACGACAGGGGAGAAACGCGGGAGTGGAGCCAACTGTACTGGGATGAAACTCCATGAGTTCACTACAACATAACATGACATTATCTTTATTTAAGGACCCTCTGATCGTATAGGAGACTATGCCACGAAACAAGCTCCTTCCATACGGCTGGTATTTCGTGGCAATATTTGAAGGACTCATTCACCTCCAATTTTCTGACTGCATTACAGGGTCTCTTAATTAAAACTGTCTATACTTTTCTTTTTAATGAGGATAATATTATAATACATTGCATCATTAAAATCCACAATGAATATTTTGCTCCATGTAGTTTCTATAGTCACAAAGCTATGGTCGAAATTGTGATACTTTTATCTTTTTTGTTTCGAAAGGATTTTTTTTTATAATGGTGATATATGTTCCTGTGATTAAAAATATTCAGTTTATCTATTGAGCAAGAGTTTTACAGGTCTTACAAGGCGTTTTTATCAGTTTATTTTCTATTTTCACACAATGATACTAATCAGATATTAATTATAACTTGTATCAGAGAGAGAGAGAGAGAGAGAGAGAGAGAGAGAGAGAGAGAGAGAGAGAGTGAGGGGAAAGGACAAAGATAAGGGCAGAAGTGAGAGAAAGGAATCAGGATGGTGAGGAGGTGTGGAGGGAATGATGGTGAAGAGGGGATGATGAAGAGGTTTGAAGGAGATGATAGTGAAGAAGTGTGAAGAGAATGATGGTGAAGTGTGTGAAGAGAATGATACTGCAGAGACGGTATAGAGAAGGAGGAGGAAGAAGGCTGGAGGATCAGAAAATTGAATTGAATAGTGAAGGTGACAAGAATGTAAGGAGGGACAGAAGTCAAGGGAAGGGGAAGGAGGGTGAGGGGGAGAGAGGGGGGGCAGGAATCAAGGGAAGGGGAAGGAGGGTTAGGGGAAGGGGAGGGCACGAGGATGAAGGTGACAAGAGGGTGAGGGGGGCAGGAGTCAGGGGGGAGATGATAGAGGATGAGGGGGAGGGAGTATAGCTGCGAGAATCTGGGGGGTATGAGGGCAGACGAGTGGGGAGGGGTTGGGTGGGGGGGAAGTCTGTGGTCAGGGGCAGGTTTCCATATACGCTCTGGTGCCGCTGTCTCGTGCCAACCCGTGGGGGGGAGGAAGGGGGAGAGGGGGAGAGGGAAGGTGGGAGATGAAGGGAGAAGGAAGTTGGTGGATGAAAGGTGATAGAAGTTTGTGGATGAAAGGAATAGTATCAGGGGGGAAAGAGTGGTGAAGGAGAGGAGACTGATGATAGGTATAGGTAGGTATAGGTTTGGTGTAGGAGAGAGAATTGGATGGATAAATATAAAACATCTTGAATGAGGGATGAACTACAAGGGTAGGTGGAGGGATTAGGCTTGAAAGGGATGTGCTGGGAAAAGGGGATAAAGAGGGTGAGAGGAACGTGAAACATTTGAAACATCTGAAACATTTGAAACATTTATTTATAGCTATCATTTCTACAATACAAAAAATTGAGAAACAGGGGGATGAGGTGAGGAGGAGAGGTTGCAGAATGATCTAAAAGAGGTAAGGTGGGTATTGGGGGGTGGGGGGGGGGTAGATGGGGTGAGGAAGGAGGCAGGCAGGCATGTGTGGGGCCTGAGGGAGGGGCGTGGAGGTGGTATCAGAGAGGTAAGCTGGAGAGGAGATGTGGTGTTGTGTTGTGTTGTGTAGAGGAAGGGTAGGTTAGGAAGAAAGAACGAAGGAAAGTGTGGATGGAAGGGAGGATGCGACAGAGAGGAGGAAAGGAGAGGTTGGATAAGGCAGGGAATATATATGTTTAAATAGTAGCATATTGCAGTGTGGAGGAAAAATAAGGTAGCGTAAGTTAAAAAGGAGAAACAGTAGGATATGACCGAAGAGTGAGTAGAAAAGGTAGAATAAAGTAAAAGAGAAGAAAATGGGATGCGGAAGGCGAGGGAAGTGGGATGAGAAGGGGAAGGAGAATTTATGAGAAGAAAGAGAAAGGTGAGGGCCAGAGAGAGAGAGAGAGTAGCAGAGAACCGTGTGAGTCGAGGATGAGAGAAAGGACGAGGCAAGGGCAGGCGTAGGTCACATCCATCCAGTACTGCACCTTTGGAGAGCTACGCGTGGATAGTACATGTACCCAACCTACAGTACACACCTGTCACACACACACCCTGCTAACTCATTGCCCCTATACCTTATCTCACCCACACCTGTACCCAATTAACACATCCGTCACACACACACCTGTACCCAACCTACACACCTGTCATACACACACTATGCTAACTCATGTCCCCTACACCTTATATCACCCCCACCTGTCTTTAAGCATGTGTCACCTCCTTACTCATCACCCCCACAGCTGCCACTCACACCTGTCACCCTACATTCCAAGTCTTGTGTCCACCTCTCCCTTCCTCCCTCTCTCCCTTCCTCCCTCTCTCCCTTCCTCCCTCTCTCCCTCCCTCTCTACCTCCCTCTCTCCCTTCATCTCTCCCTTCCTCCCTACCTCCCTCTCTCCCTCCCTCCTTCCCTGCCTACTGTCCACCCCTTGTCTTCATTCCTGTATGTCACCTATTATCATTCTTTCCTCATTCGCCACACCTGTTGTCTCACATTCTCTCAGACATCACAACATTTCCATCCCCCACACCTCACCCCTATAGCTGCTCACCTCAATCAACACCTTTCATTAATATGCTTACTATTCGCACCTGTCATCGCCTTACATGTTTCCTCACACACACCTGTACCATAATATATCACTCGTCGGTGTCTGAATATAGTAAGGTTCATAATATTATACAGGGTGTCCATATACTAATAATATAAACAACTTTACATGTACGGTTGCCAAAAAAAGGTATTGCGACAACTATTGCTACAACATTAAATATATCAATGTCCATAGTTGTTTGTAGGGTTTATAAGTATGTATTACAGAGGGATATGTATATTTCCTTCTGTTATACAAGTTTATAGTCCCTACAAATAATTGTGGATATTACTATGGTTAAAGTTCTATCAAGATTTGTCGCAATACCTTTTTTGGCAACTGTACATTAATGGGACTATGTTTAGATAATTTGTGGACACCTTATAATTTTATCATCCATTACAATTTTATTTTGTTTTTTTCTAATACCTGAAATACCACATACAGTTCGTAGTAAAGGCAAACATGTGTTGATTTATAGATATTCTTAACGAGTTTCCAATAACACTCGTGCATGTAGTATGACGACATCCTTTCCCTTCACACCTGTCGCTTCAAAACTGCCCCAGCAACAACCTCGTCACTAATTACTACAACTAACGCATATATACTGAAGATATCCCCATGCACACCAACCATACACCAGTCATCAATACACAAACACCAGCAGAAGGAAACACCTGCCACTGTACAGCTGTCTGTCTGTCCCTCTCTCTCGTCCCTCTCTCCCATGCACAGTCACAGCACAGCAGGGGGCCAACCTTCCACATGTGTTCTGAGCACCTGTTCCCTTAACTACTCCGACACACTTGTCCTCAATATGCCTCCTCTCCCTTCCCCCAACACACACACACACACACACACACACACACCAGTAACCCTACACACCTTCTCATTATGCTACCTCACCTCCAATAAACACGATACACGTAAAGGAATGTTATCTATAATTAATCAGCCATGGACATGTGTGAAGTTGGTAGTCAGGGTGGAAGGAAGGGAGGAAGGAAAGAAAGAGAAAGTGGAATGAGAGGAGGTAAGAAAACAAAAATGAATGAAGATAAGGGAAGAGATAAAGAAAGAAACTGAAGAAGGGTGAGCTTGAAAGAGATACATAATGCAGGAAGGACAGTATCCGGAAAGACGCTAATGAATTTTTGGTGCTGGGTATTTGCATAGATTATAATTATCCCTCCATGCGTCAAGGGATTGCAAGACAGTGCATGGTTATAAATTATCTTCATTAATTAAGGATACTACAGAGAGGCGAAGGAAGTGTGGCAATACTGTTGATAAAGAGGAAAGGAAGAGAAGAAAGAGAAGAGAAGGATGAGTGTAAAAGTATAAAGGTATTATATATATATTTTTCTATATTGGAAAAGGTGAGGACTGAAGAAAATAGTTACTAGGGATACAATTATATGGAAAGAATACGACACAGATGGTGGTCAGATGATGAAAAGAGAAATTTAAAATGAAAGTCTTCCCCTCGACCTCCCTTCTCTTTCTGAACCCCAGTAGTCCCCCCTACCCCAACCCACCACCCCAAGCATGGAGAGAGCAACAGCAAGCATGAGGTGGGGGGCAAAGGTGAGGGGGTGCATGGTGGGGGGGGGGACTTACAGGAGGGGGGAGAGCCAAACCCCCCTCCCCGCCTCCACCCATCATCTCACTATCGTCTCTGTTATTGTAATTGTGCAATTTTTTTATTTTTTTTTACTCTTTCGGAATCTCAGCAGAACTCATGCAAAAATTCCTCTAAGCTGAGATGGACTCGGTAATTGTCCGGATCAAGTGAAATTACGAAGGGTTTACAGGGATTGAACTCCGGCTGTCCCCTCTCCTCTCCTCTCCTCTCCTCTCCTCTCCTCTCCTCTCCTCTCCTCTCCTCTCCTCTCCTCTCCTCTCCTCTCCTCTCCTCTCCTCTCCTCTCCTCTCCTCTCCTCTCCTCTCCTCTCCTCTCCTCTCCTCTCCTCTCCTCTCACTTAAGCGGATTCCAGTAATACCTAATTCATGGTGCCGTAAACAATAGAAGACCTCGTTTCGTTCTCTTCTCTAGATTACGTCCGGTGTGTGTTCAGTCGAGGGCAGAAGTTCGCGTGGAGACCGACCGTGACCCAACAAGCCAGTCATGCATGAGTCTCTTAAGAAATTCAGAAGTAACTTTATCCTCCTTCCTTGTTCCTCCTTAGTTTTATTTTTCTTCCCATTCTTTTTTTTTTTTAGTCTTTTTGTTCTCCCTTCTTCCTTCCTTGTTCTCCCTCCTTCCTTCCTTCCTTGTTCTCCCTTCTTCATTCCTTCCTTCCTTGTTCTCCCTTCTTCCTTCCTTCCTTCCTTGTTCTCCCTCCTTCCTTCCTTCCTTCCTTGTTCTCCTTCCTTCCTTCCTTGTTCTCCCTTCTTCCTTCCCTGTTCTCCCTTCTTCCTTCCCTGTTCTCCCTCCTTCCTTCATTGTTCTCCTCCTTCCTTCCATCCTTGTTCTAACTCAGTGATAATTGTCCTCCCGTTCTGGTCTGTGTGTTACTCTATCCTACCGTCCCTCCGCCCTGTATTTTAATTAGATTTTTTTTTGCTTGTTAAATTGATGGTCTGTGATTTGATTTGATTATGTCTGCCTCTATTCGTCCCTTTTTCATCCGTGGGTCGGCACATCCTCTTATAATCAGGCTGTCTGCTTAAAGGACCCTGTGTTGTATAGTCAGAAAATTGGATGTAAACGAGTCCTTCAAATATTGCCACGAAACACGATCTATATAGAAGGAGCTTCTTTCGTGGCATAGTCAGGAGGAATCAGAAGCCACCATATTTCGTACACGGTCACAGGGTCCATATTATAGGTCCATGGTGTTTCGTGGCAATATTTGAAGGACTCGTATACCTCCACTTTTCTGACTATATCACTCGCTGTTAACTTAAGTGGATAGTATACGTTTGGTACCATACATTAGAATGCCAGGATTTCCTCCAAAGTATGCCAGGAAACAGGATCAGATGAACAAAAATAATGATGGCCTCTTGTTTGGGATACGTTGGTAGAATCAGTTGCTCCAGTATTACCCACACTGCACTTCCCCTTTAATAGAGTAGAACCAGCCAACGAGGGCAGGCAATTAGACATGTACTTGTTCAGAATAGAAGCAACATAATCTCGAAGTGAATTAATGCAAAAAAAAAAAAAGCAAAAAAAAAAAAGAAAAACTCGAACATTCGCTCTTTGGCAATATACTGTGCATGATAAGCCGTTAAGGGGGTGTGGGAGTAGGGGACAGGCTTGTGGGGGGACTGGGGGGGGGTGAATAGGGGGGACAGGCTTGGGGGGGAATAGGTGTGTGTGTGGGAATAGGGGGGACAGTCTTGGGGTGGGTAGAAAGCCTATCCCCATATTCCGGCAACCCCCCTAACCCCCTCCAAGCCTGTCCCCCTACTCCTGCACCCCCCCCCCCCCAAGCCTGTCTCATACTCCCACACCCCCTTAAGGATAATTACACGCTTCCACTGCATGACTTCCACACCTTCCTTCACTTTAGATAGGAACAGTCCCGAGCATTTTTAGTTCATGTTTGTATGTGTGTTTGTTTGTTTGCCGAGAGTTAGTATGTTTGCCGAGAGTTTGTATGTTTTTTTTTTTTGTTTGCAGAGAGTTAAATTATATTATTATTATCTTTCCAAACACTTTCAATCACAAACTCTCTGTCTATATCATAATTGTATACACTATTTCCATGCCTCACCGTAAATCAGTGTGTGTGTGTGTTTGTGTGTCTGTGTGTGTGATCTAGTTCAGTAGTTGGCTTAACAGGCATTTAATAATCATCAACCAACCAACCAACCAACCAACCAGGCGAAATTTCTATGATGCCAATCTTATTACCAAATGCTCTCTCTCTCTCTCTCTCTCTCTCTCTCTCTCTCTCTCTCTCTCTCTCTCTCTCTCTCTCTTTAAATAAGCCCTGGTAGGTGGAGTGGGATGGTAAGTGGAGGAGAATGGTGAGTGGAGATTAAAAGGTGGAAAGATTGTGGATGATACAGAGGCCAAGATTAGAATTTGCAGAGCGAAATTATTAAGAAGAGGTTAAGGGAAGATTCTCTTGTTGGGTGATTTTCAAGGCTTCTGATTCCTCCAAACTATGCCACGAAACAACAGATACCCTATTAGTACCACAGAGAGAGAGAGAGAGAGAGAGAGAGAGAGAGAGAGAAGCCGCCCTTGTTCAGTTATTGTGGTTCTCTCTTCCACTCCCTTCCATAAGTTTTCTCTCCTTCCCTCCTCCTCCTCCTCCTCCTCCTCCTCCGTCCCTAACTTTTATCTCATTACACATCACATCTTTTTTTTCCTCCACATTCAGTATGCACACTATTTTCTTTCTCTCTCTCACTCTGACTCTGACCTTTACCGAAACATCAAGTGCTACATATTTATACCCTCTCTCTCTCTCTCTCTCTCTCTCTCTCTCTCTCTCTCTCTCTCTCTGTTTCGGCCTCGTCATCCCACCTTCTCCTTAGTATGCAAATTAATCCCTTAACTAATTTTAAGGTCAATTAGCGAGGCTTATATGACACTCTGTTGGCGTAGCTGTAGTTTGAAAGTGGATTAGGCTGGTTCTCTCTCTCTCTCTCTCTCTCTCTCTCTCTCTCTCTCTCTCTAGGAGGGTGGAGGGAAGGAGAGAAAACTTTATGGGAGAGAGTGGAAGAGAGAACCACAATAACTGACCAGAAGGGGCTTGCCTCTCTCTCTCTCTCTCTCTCTCTCTCTCTCTCTCTCTCTCTCTCTCTCTCTCTCTCTCTCTCTCTCTCCTATTGGTCAGGTTATTCGTGAGATAATGAGATCAGGTGGTTTTCACTGCGTCATGAAGCAGCGGTAATGAAGTGGAGGTCCATCATGGCCGCTGTTTTGTTTACATGAGATCAGCTGATTTGGGTCATGTTTGTGAGCCACCGTTTTCTATGAATAGTATGTGTGTGTGTGTGTGTGTTTTTGTGGAAGTGTGTTTGTTATTCCAAGTTGTTTTTTAGGGCATAGTCTGTGTTTATTCTTAGATGTGGAATAGTTAAGTATAGTCTTAGTTAATTTTGTATACTTTTTTTGTTTTAATTGTATGTATTTATCTTATTAATCTCTCTCGCTGTATATTATTCGTGAGGCTATCATGTGTTAAATAAAATCATCTAGTGTTAGCCAGAGTGTTTAGTGCTACACAGTTTATTTGAATCACACACACAAGAGTATAAACATTTCTCTCCCCTCCTCTGATAATATTCACTCGCTACCTTCCTCTCCTCTCCTCTCCAACATCATCCCATCGTGATATCCTTATGGCCATTTTATTTCGTCCTCTCCTTGTGTCACGTCTCTATCTGATTCCTTCTCGCTTCTTGTCTCTTATTTTCCCTCGTCGTGCACTCCTGAATATTTTTATTTTTTCCCTGCAACACTGTATCCTCATTCCATCCCTATCTTCTCCCTTCATCCCTTTCTCTAGCCTCCAGTCCTGTCTCATCCCCCCATCCCTTTCTCTTCCCTCCAGTCCTGTCTTCTCCCCCCATCCCTTTCTCTTAACCCTCCATCCCTGTCTTCTCCCTCCATCCCTTTCTCCTCTCTCCAACCCTATTTCCTCCCTAATTTCCTGTCTACTCCCTCCATCCCTTTCTCCTCTCTCCAACCATATTTCCTCCCTCCTTTCCTGTCTACTCCCTCCTTTCCTCCGTCATCTATTCCGTCATGTCTCCTTTCTCCATCCCTGTCTCCTCCCACCAATCTTGTCTCCTCCATCTATCACTTCTTCTCCCTTCAGCCTCGTCTCTTCCAGCTATTTTCATCTCCCTTTCACTCTCCTACTTTCTCGTCTCTTCCTCTATTGCCTTCCTCTCCATCACACACACTTTCTTCCTTCCAGTTCCTTCCTTATTCCTTGCCTTTTTCGTTTTTCCTCGTTTTTTTTATTTTTAATATTATTAATATTTTTTTTACCGGATACTCCCTATTCCGTCTTCTTATCTCTTTCAGTCCACTCCATTCCCTCTCCTTTCTTCCTTCCTTCCTCCCTCCCTGTTTTCATATCTTTCTCTTTACCTTTCCTACTTTCTTCTTCCCCTTTGCCCCATGTCTTCGGTACTCCTCCCTTCCCTTCCCTTCCCTTCCCTTCCCCTCCCTGCTACACCCATCCCCTTGGTCTTGCCCTTTGAACCTCACCTCTTATACCTCTCGTGCCCCTCAGATCACTCCTCGATACTGCCCCCTTCCTGATGTCTCTTCTGTCTGATCTCCGCCTCTGATTGCTGCCTCTTTTCCGCATGTCTGATCGCTGTGGTGTTGGCGTTACCTGCGTGCCTGTGTGTTTGCTCTTCCCCCGAGTGATTGAATGCGAAGGTGGTGTGTTTTACATACATGGTTTACGGGCCAATTTTGGAGTGTCCTCAAAAACAGAACGACTCATTTTAATTTAGTTTAATTTTAATTTAACCTCAAGCTCATCATCATCATCCTCATCCTCACAGTCCTCTTCATCCTCGGTTCACTTCCCTTCCTTTTCACTTTTTCCTCGTTGTTATAGTTATCAGAGAGGTAACAAGGGTATATAGGGAGATTGATTAGAGATAAGGTTGACGACCACATAACGCCCTGATAATCGACTTGTGTTATCAGCGTGGCGAAGGGTTATAATAATAGAAGCGGCATTATTATCTTTCGTTTCTTTACTCTCTCTCTCGTTTCTTTACTCTCTCTCTCTCGTTTCTTTACTCTCTCTCTCGTTTCTTTACTCTCTCTCTCGTTTCTTTACTCTCTCTCTCGTTTCTTTACTCTCTCTCTCGTTTCTTTACTCTCTCTCTCGTTTCTTTACTCTCTCTCTCGTTTCTTTACTCTCTCTCTCGTTTCTTTACTCTCTCTCTCGTTTCTTTACTCTCTCTCTCGTTTCTTTACTCTCTCTCTCGTTTCTTTACTCTCTCTCTCGTTTCTTTACTCTCTCTCTCTCGTTTCTTTACTCTCTCTCTCTCTCTCTCTCTCTTAACCTAACAAAAGAACAACCACACCTCCAACCCCACCCCCCTCGCCTATACCCCCCAGTAAGGACCGTCCCGAACAATACCCCCAGCACCCCTCCCCCAACACCCCCCCAAACACCCCCACCACACCCCAGCATGGTATTGGAATGGGTGAAGGAAGGAACTTGTGGGGCTGGGTGGGGGGGGGGGGGAGCAGATGGAGTGATAAAGAGATACAAAGTTAGATAGACATATGGGTTTGAGAGACACATAAGGAGAGAGAGAGAGAGAGAGAGAGAGAGAGAGAGAGAGAGAGAGAGAGAGAGAGAGAGAGAGAGAGAGAGAGAGAGAGAGAGAGAGAGAGAGAGAGAGAGACTAATTATAATAATAGTAATATTAATAATAATAATAATAATAATAATATATGATGATTTTAATGAACTTAGAAGAAGAACAAGATATGGTGAAGTTGAGTTAAAGAAAGATGATAAATGAAAGGAAAGAAAGGAAGTAAGGAGCGAGGATGATGAATAAAAGGAAGTAAGGAAAAAAGTAAGGAGCGAAGATGATAAATAAAAGGAAGTAAGGAAAAAAGTAAGGAGCGAGTGTTGAGCAGGCGACTAACTAACTAACCAACTAACTAATTCTGCTTTAGAATTATACGAGTCTACCCCTTGTGGTTTAACGCTAACTGGCCCCTCAGTATTATGTGGTGTTGGGGGTGGGGGGGGGGTTAGGGGGGAGGACGGGAGATGAAAGAAAACGAGGTAGAGAACATTTGACGAGGAGTAAAATAATGGAGAAAGGGAAAGGTGAAAAACAGAGAGAAAGGAGACGAGAATGAAAAAATAGAAGGGATTATAATGAGAATGAATTACTAGAAAAATAAGGTGATAACGAATGAAAAGGAATATATATGTATAGAAGAGAGAGAGAGAGAGAGAGAGAGAGAGAGAGAGAGAGAGAGAGAGAGAGAATCCATTTGTCAGGGGGTGCAAATGGTTGTGGGGTGATTAGGGGACTCTAATTGGACAGTTTGAGACAAGGAACGGGTCATGTGAGGTTGGAGGGGTTGGGGGGTACGATGGGTGGAGGCCTGGGATGTGCTGACCAGATGGCACCAATGAATATGAGAGGTAAAGAGAAAATGCAATAGAAGTAGAAAGAGAGAAAAAGGAAGAATGAAGAGAGGGAAAGAGAGAAGGCCATACACACACACACACACACACAAGAGGGAATAAGAGCAGGCAACACACACACACACACACACACACACACACACAAACACAAACAGAGAGAGAGAGAGAGAGAGAGAGAGAGAGAGAGAGAGAGAGAGAGAGAGAGTATTTAAAAACTATTGAAAGTGAGGGATGCGTGTGTGTGTATGTGTGTGTAGATTAAACAGTATTATTTTAGTGAATCACCCAAATACTATTGGTTTGCTGGTAACGGAACAAGAACGAAGCATCGACAATATATATAATGCTTTTTTGTGACTGTGTTCATTTATGTTGTTGTTATTTGTTGACGAGTGTGTGTATGGTATGAGGGAGGTGACTCAGATCCATGGCAGGCGACTATAGACAGAAAAAGTCGAATAACTATCATAATATCACAAGGTTATCTCTCTGTCATCTAAACAAACAACAACAATTCTACATCATAGCGTTGACAAAAAAAAAAAAAAAAAAAAAAAAAAAAAAAACTGAACTGGAGGACAACATTCTTCCTAGCCACCACTCCTTGACACAGTTACCTGGCCATAAATAGAGCAAATAAACTCCCGTATTTGACGAGAGTGAACAAATAGGCTTGGTTTATGAGACGGGCAAAAGGAAGTCTTCACATTCACTCCCCCTCTGACAGACGACGCATGGCTCCTGTCAGTTGTACAGCAACAAACAACATCGTAAAAACCCCAGAGCAGTGAGAGGACGAATTATACGATGTCACATTAATAAAAGAACACAACTATAATATTAAACTTTAAACTGGAACTTAAACAGACCCAGGGATGTAGTCTGAACTTTGGAGGTTAGCGAGTCCTTCAATTATTACCACGAAACACACCCCTATATTGAAGGAGCTTGTTACGTGGCGTAGATAGGAGGAATCAGAAACCACCAAGTCTCGTACACGATCACAAGGTCCTTAAAACCGATTGGCGTCAGTATGGCCACAGTAGCCTCGTTCAGTACAAGGACAGACAGACACGTAGAGAGGTTCCGAGAGATGACGAATGCCAATCCTTACCCAAGACGGTTTTTGCTGGGTTTGGTGGATGTCAGGAGGGTTACTCATTGAGGCCATCAACTACTGACTCAAGACTCAAGAGTATGATTATACAAGTGGGATAAGTCGTGTACATAAATATATGTTTATATAAATAGATGAGTTAGTACAGTTGGACAGTTTTCTTCTGAGTTAAATAAAAATAAGATCATTTGAGTTTGTGGAAGAAGAGTAAAAGAAAAAGTGAACAATGTGTAATCTTAATCTAAGGTCTCTCTCTCTCTCTCTCTCTCTCTCTCTCTCTCTCTCTCTCTCTCTCTCTCTCTCTTGGTTACTTTACGTAATTAGGAATTATACAAGGACTTACATTTTGCCATAAGAATTGCTGGGTAACGACAGGGTACAGTACATAAAGTAATGGAGCCAATAACGGGTGAGGAGAGCAACTGAGGTTTACGAAGAGATTGGAAATAAAAACAGAGAGACAGCTGTAGAAACACAATCTCGATTTCCATAGCAGTCATTAATTAACTCCAAGCATAATCCTTAAGAGGGCATAATATAATATAGCACATTGTTTCGGGTGGTAAATCTTCTAGAGCAACTGATTCCTCCTAAACAATTCCAGACAACAGGATACCAATATTTCTCTTCATCGGAGTCTGTTTCCTGGTAAACTTTGGAGGAATCAGGGCGCTCCAGTCTATCAAAAGTATACTATCCCATATAAGAAAATAACTCTTATCAAATTATCAAACAGGAAGTCTCTATCTACCTGTATACTGTATATGAATATGTTGGTTGGGAGATATACATTAATTAACGGGGTAATATACTTTTGGTACATTAGATAGAGTGCCTTGATTCCCCCAAAGTATGTCACATAACAAACAAGATCAGATTAACAAAACTTTACCAACACAATACCAACCATCTCCTTAATTAAGAGTGTGGAAAGTGTTGTTGTGTTGTGTGTGTGTGTGTGTGTGTGTGTGTGTGTGTGTGTGTGTGTGTGTGTGTGTGTGAAATTGCATGTGGAAAGAGAGTTTGTTTGTTTGTATATTATTGTTTATATTTTGCTATACGGACTATGTTTGTGTACGCTTGGTAAATGTGTGTGCATGCCTCATCAAGGATATTATATACACCTGACCATGGATGCCAACAATTATTTAAGATTATAACAACATAGTACAGTCGGCAGTATAAGTTCGCTTCATTTCCACCTACGTATATGTATGTATGAGTTATATATAGTGATGTTGTAACACAAATTTAATGCAGAGATGACGGATATACTTCAAATTTGGTAAATTACACATGTTGTTAGGATAGAAACTGATTCAGAATGCAACTATGTGGTCATACTTGCTTTTTATTACCATCCTCAATACTGACTTTTGCCCCTGATGTCTCCTATTTGGCACTAAGGAACACACACACACACACACCTTCCTCAATACTGACTTTTGCCCCTGATGTCTCCTATTTGGCACTAAGGAACTTGATATTGGGAGAAATTGACCATCTTTCACTTGGGCTGTACCACCCATTCATGTGTCCAACTGTACCTGTAACCACTTAATTGTCGGTGTCCTTCCCTTTGACTGGAACCTTAGCCTCTCTTAACTAGACTGAGACACGGTGGCTCCTGATACTGATATAATTATGCTATCTAGATCAATAGTAGAGTATCTGTTCTGTAATGGCAATTTGGTGTTTCAGTAAGAGGGAGGGATGGACAGAGAAAAGGGAAGGAAGGTCGAAGGGAGAGAGAGAGAGAGAGAGGGGGGGGGGGAGAGTGAATGAAAGAGAAAAAACATCACATACACAACTACGGAGAGATAGAGAAAGAGAGAGAGAAAGACGATGACTAGGGCTTGTCACATCACAAACACATACAGAGAGAGAGAGAGAGAGAGAGAGAGAGAGAGAGACATACACACACACACACACACACACACGATGACTATGGGTTGTCACCCTACCCCACCCCTTCCTTCCCTTGCCACACTCTGACCTTCATCATCAGACTTAAGAATGCGGATACACAAGTCGTATTCTGGCGCAAAAACAAGTGTGTGTGTGTGTGTGTGTGTGTGTGTGTGTGTGTGTGTGTGTGTGTGTGTGTGTGTGTGTGTGTGTGTGTGTGTGTGTGTGTGTGCTTACGTGCTTGTCTGGCCCCTCCCCCCTTATTTGTGTGTGTGTGTGTGTGTGTGTGCGTGTGCTTACGTGCTTGTCTGGCCCCTCCCCCCTTATTTGTGTGTGTGTGTGTGTGTGTGTGTGTGCTCCACCTGATGATGCTGATCACTGAAGCGTTTACACATGTGTGAGTCACAGTGCCAATCTGTTACCTCCAGATGTGTGTGTGTGTGTGTGTGTGTTATGTGTGTGTGTGTGTGTGTGTGTGTGTGTGTGTGTGTGTGTGTAAGCAGTTCCTCTTAACTTCCATGACTGAAGTAAAAAAAAATAAATACCATAATCCCAAGTACAGTATAGTACCTCAAGCAGAAATCCTTATACGTGTGTACCGTTATGTATGTATGTATGTATGTGTGTGTGTGTGTGTGTGTGTGTGTGTGTATGCGTGTGTGTGTGTGTGTGTGTTTACGCAAGGGTGTGTTTATTGCTTATGTGTTTTGCCAACTTGTATGTCTTCTTGCATGGTCTCTCTCACTATTGGTAGGTCTTTAGATTGTTATAAATATCTGTACTGATTCATTTTATTTGCCTATTTTGGTTGTCAATTTCTTATTGTTGTTGTTTGGTTTCTGTTTGTTTAATTGTTTCCTAGATTCCTCGTGTTTTCATTTTATTTGTCTATCCTTCCTATGCCTTTCTTCTCTCTGCTTTTGTTTTTATACCTTTTCTTTTCTTCTCTTAATTATTTTTTTCTTGTTGTCTTCCCTACGCATCCCTTCTGTCTACTCTCTTCTTACTCTGTTTTTTACTCGCCCCTTCTCTCATTTTTCTTCTCTTTTCCTCCTTTTTCTCTTTCACTTCTGTTTCTCTCCATCCTTCCTGCTCTTCCTCCTTTTTCTCATTCATTCTCTCTTTCTATTTTCTCCATCCTTCCTTCTTTCTTTCCCTTCCTTCATCATCACCTCACTTACTCTCCTGGCAGCGAGAAATAAAAGTACAAATGGTCATACATACTGACCAACAGGAGGCGTGGTCAAAAAATGCTCTAAAAATGGCTTTGAAAATGGTTCATGGGGACGGTAAGAGCATGCTAACGTCTGTGTGTGTGTGTGTATGTGTGTGTGTGTGTGTATGTGTGTGTGTGTGTGTGTGTGTGTGTGTGTGTGTGTGTGTGTGTTGATGATGATGATGATGATGGACAGGTACTGCACATAATGTTGCATCCCGTTGTTTAGGGTGTCAGAAGGAAGATGGTTGGAGAGAGTACACTACAGTACCTTGTCTTGTAATAATCTATCTCTCTCTTCTTCACGGTAACGGTATCAGCACTCAGTTGTTGTTGTCACCGTTTGATATAGGAATCTCACAAGACACGAAAACAATACTTATATACTCAGGGTGTATTAATTGTATTTCCACCTTCCTACCCCATGCAGGCACCACCTCCTCATCTTCTCCTTTCTTTCCGATCTTCCCCTTCTATTCTTCTCCTCTTTTCTCGACACCTCTTTTCTTTCCCTTCTCTTTCCTCCCCTAGTTACCTTCATTCTCCCTCCTCCATTTCCTTCGCTCCATCCCTCCTCTTCCTCCCTCCTTCCCTCCTCTTCTTCCCTCCTCTTCTTCCCTCCTCTTCTTCCCTCCTCTCCCTCCCCCCTTTCCTCCAGCTACCTCTCATATAATTCCTCCTTTCCTCCCCCTTCCCCCACACCATTACCACACCACTCTAAACCCCAACTCCTGCGGTGGAATAGAAAATATTTTAAATCCTTGTGCTTGAGAGAGAGAAAGAGAGAGAGAGAGAGAGAGAGAGAGAGAGAGAAAGAGAGAGAGAGAGAGAGAGGGGGGGGGGAGAAGAAAGGGTTGTGGGCAAGAGGCAATTCGGAAAATGATGAAGAAAAAGTAAGGAGCTGCAAACTTATACCCTCCCCCCCTCCATCCATCCCTCCCTCCCCTTCCTCCCTCCCTCAGGTAATGTTAGCGGTGGAGGGGGAGGAGGAGGGGGAGGGAGGGAGAGGAGGGGAGGGGTTCAAAAATAATGTTCGAGTTATGTGTAAGGAGAACCGCCATAACTTCTCACGTTGTTTGTCTTGCTGCTGTTGTTGTTGTTGTTGGTAATGGAGAGGATGATCTTGATGTTCTTGTTCTACTTCTTATTTTATTTATTGTTTTGTTAATATTTTTGTAGAGATTCTTGACTATAAGCAATTTTTTATAGATAATATTTAAGTTTTTATTTCTATGGTTTATCAGCACTGTGTTTTAGCATCATACCTAGTTTGTATAAGCATTCAGAACGTTGAAAGCTTTATATTTTGCTTATACACTTTTCAATTTCGTAGAGTAGGTAAGTCTAGACTGAGGTACTGAATGAGTTATTTTTTTTAATATTCTGTAGATGAATATATGGAATTGTGAGTGTCAGTTGTGCAGAGAAATAGGATGAAAACACATGCTAACAGGCTAAACATCTGATATACTTTGCACTGTGTCATGGGATTTTCATAATGTCTCACGAGTTACATGTATTTTTCGAACAAAACTACAACACGGCTATGAACCCTCACTGTCAGAACCTGGTCAGCAATGCCTCCTCCGTGTGTCCTGTAGTCCTTTACCTTTCCTGAAACTACACAGAGAGAATATTGTGGCTCTTGTACTAATCACAATACTCGGAACTCATTGTGGCCTTTCTAATGAGGAGGCTTATGGCTTTTATTTGCTCTTAAATCATACAATAGAACTCGCTAACTCTCTTCCTATATTGTTAATGATGTGTAGAATACTGTACTCCGCTCCGAGGCAATTTTATTAATCACGGAATGCTATTTAAGAGGGAGGTATGTACAGTGTTAGTAAATCTGGAGCAACTAATTCCTTCAAACTGTTCCAAACAACAAGCCACCACTATTTTTATTAGTCAGGTCCTGTTTCTAGTCATACTTTGGAGGAATCAAGATGCTTAAATGTACTATAAGAATACTCTCCCCTTAACCCCAATATGAATGCTGAGAATACCCACACACACATACACACACAGACACGCACGCACACACTCAGTCAAAACTCGGGAACACACACGCAACTAGAGAGTAACTTAAGTCTTATAAAATTCCACACTTTTTTCAAGGCAGTAGTCTCATGGTGCGAACTATAATTATCTCGTCTAATGTGGGTTCATACGATGTCACTGGCCCCTGGGGAATTTCTCAAGTGTTCATTAATTATTATTATCCCTGGCGATTCTGTGTGCAGTTAAAAAAGTACAGTGCCATATTTTTTTCCCTTCTATCTCGTAACAATACTGATATTTGACCGTGGTGGTGGTGGTGATGTTGTTGGTGAGGGCTAAAAGCAATGTCCCAAGGATCATAGGTCAGATTCATATGATGTTGTTGGTCGAAGTTTAGTGGTTGGTCGAAGTTTAGTGGTTGGTCGACGTTTATGGGTTACACAAACTCTAACACAAGGAGAATTTAAGGCATTTTTGTCAGTGGCTGCACACTTGTATACATGAGAACCAAAGATATCACTAAGGTCATGTTTTAAGTCTATAAGAGATTCATTAATAATTGTTGTGTGCATGGAGGGAGCTGCCATAGTAACTGCTGTGTGTGTGTGTGTGTGTGTGTGTGTGTGTGTGTGTGTGTGTGTGTTTCGTGGGTTGCTGTGTGTGTGTGGGGGGGTACCATGTGCATGTTTCTGTGGAGGTGTATAAGTGATATGTAACTGTGTGTGAGTGGCTTGTGTGTATATGTATGTGAGTGGTGTGTGTGTGTGTGTGTATGTGTGTGTGTGTGTGTGTTTTTTCTTTACTGTATAATTATTATTTGTTGTTCGTGTTTCTTAGCTCTGTATGTGTGTGTATTTGAGCTTTGCGTGTTGTGTGTATTAAACTTCTAGCTGTGTGAGTTGAATATGCCGGCGTGCGTGGGTGCATATGTGTGTGAATTGTTGCGTGCGTTGCGTGATCGTGGGTTGCGTGCGTGTACAGTACCTCGGTGTTGTTTCTCGTGGCGTGTGATTTTGCATGGTGTGTTGTGGCGTGAGGAGAACCGAGTGTTGTTGATACTTGTCTACGGGGCGAACCTTGACTCGTGTGTGTAAATCTGCCTGTACAGTATCAGATAATTAGCCTCTCCACCTTGGCACTATGTTACCTGGACAAGGAAGGCTTATTGTATCTCACGCTCAGGCACCACCTCTTTTCTTTTCAGCACTTGCGTCTTAGGCCAGTGTGTAAAGACGTTCGTTCATTGTTATTAGCGTCTGTAGTGAAAGAATCGGGTTCTGCATTCTCTTAAAACAGGTTTCTAAGTTTTATTATTGTTCCTTTCTTCTTTAGAGGTTCATAATTATCATGTATTGTTTATTTCTCCTATATTATATTAGCGAACAGCATCTTACTAGTGAAATAGAAGATCACATAGTCCTAAGAGTATTAATATAATCTTGCATCTATTGAATACACAGGAGTTCATTAATTAAGCAGGCAGAACTATGAGTCTCACTCCTCTGTACTATCAAGAGTAACAATTCTTCGATACTTAGTAACTCCTATGGTATAGTTTATCAAAGTCACGTTATTATTATTATTAAATATAGACGTACAGGTCATCCTTTATTTACCAGTCCTTAATGAAGGGAAGAAAGAAGTGACGATGGAAAGGGTAAACATTTAAAAGGTATTGTCGGTAAGAGAATCGTCTAATTAAGGCTGGGAATATGGTGGAACATTTGCTGGTGACTGTACCTGCTCCTCCACAACTGGAACAGACGGGTACAAGACCAGAGGCCGACGTGCTTCTTCTAATTAAGATTAAGGTTTCTTGGCTCGTATTGGTGGAGGGTTTGTAAGTGTTCAGTATGACCTTTCCCTTGCCATACTGTGGAGGGACAACCACTACACACAACACCCAACCACTACACACAACACCCAACCACTACACACAACACCCAACCACTACACAACACCAACCACTACACACAACACTCAACCACTACCGCTACTTTTAGCAATAGAAGGGATAAGAGAACTAAGAAAAAATTATAATCTTTAGGCCTTTGTGATTGTCTCATATAACTACCTTAACAATCTTAACACCGAAACTGTCTTCGATAAATAAATATATCTTGGACTTAATTATAACTTTATCCCAACCCACAACAAACAGTCTTCACATCTGGTATGGGTATGGAGTGGGTGTTGGGGGGGTTCCTGGGGGAGAGGCTGCATGTGTTTTGCTCTGGACTGTACAGCTGTTATCGTGATACTGTATCGAAACAACTCAACTCCAACACAGAGTAATGATATCATCAGTAATTATAGAATGTTTATTGTTCCCAGACTAAAATGGATTAGACACAATACTTATCCTGTCCCTTCAGTAACTCCCTGGACATCTAACATTTCCTTTGCAACTTATGTCGTAGATTCATTTCAAAACTTAATAGTTAAAAAAAATAATTAAACTGGTAACTTTTATCAGATTATTATCCAAGTTGTAAGGTTTGGGAGTCACTTCCGACTTGAGTAGTTTTATCTTTCATTTCTTGCTTCCTCTCCTTTACTTTTGTTTAATTTGTACTTGTTTTCCTTCCTCTCTGTCTCCTTCCTCTCTGTCTCCTTCCTCTCTGTCTCCTTCCTCTCTGTCTCCTTCCTCTCTGTCTCCTTCCTCTCTGTCTCCTTCCTCTCTGTCTCCTTCCTCTCTGTCTCCTTCCTCTCTGTCTCCTTTCTCTCTGTCTCCTTCCTCTCTGTCTCCTTCCTCTCTGTCTCCTTCCTCTCTGTCTCCTTCCTCTCTGTCTCCTTCAACGTTACATTGCAGTGTGAAATATTGCAGGATTCCAACAACCAGGATGCGGATTTTCACCCAAAATACAAACTCGTATGTTGGTTCTTTTAACAAGTTGTGTGGCCCTCAGAGTTTAATTAAAGTTCCTCTGAATCTTTTGCCTTTACCAATAATTTAAAACTTGCCTGCAGGGAAACATTCAATTACAACTACAGCAGCAGCATAAACAACAACAAAAACAACTATTAAATACAATAACAATAACAACAACATGAAATACAACAACAATAACAACAATATTATATACAATAACAACAACAACAACAATATTAAATACAATAACAATAACAATAATATTAAATACAACAACAATATTAAATACAATAACAATAACAATAATATTAAATACAACAACAATAACAACAACAACAACAACAACATTAAATACAACAACAACAACAACACACCCAGAGCAACACGACCCCTGAACTTTGGATCAAGAGAACAAATTATAAGTCTCAGCCAATGAACTTGGACCCCGAAGGCTTATCACATCGTGGTATCTTGAGTCCCCAAAATCACACGAAATTGGTCAGTTATTGTGTAAACCTTTGCTTGCATTCCTTGGGGCTGCACCTCCCATCCAAAATTTAAACAATAAAATCAATGTGCACTTGTACATTTTCCGTGGTGTGTATGTACTACACGAACATGATTACATTTTGTTAATCTTTTTCCTGTCGGGTGGTAAACTTTGACAAATATTATCTTGTAAATAAGACGTAAATCACTGTATAAATAGAAGCAAGGGGTCTGGAACATTTCAAAAGTATCCTAAAATTATAAGTAAGATTCCTATAACAGTGTCGTGTGTTGAAACAGTTTTTTTTTTTCTACACCTGATTAGCATGATGTAGTCACTATTGATATGAGAAGAGAAGTTGAACCGTATCTCACCCATAATGTGCACCTGCTCACATCATTCCTCTTTCTTTTTATTCATTGATGTTCATTGGGAAAAGTCTAGCTACATAGCATCCCATCCCATCCCTTCCCTTCCCTTCAACATTCCATATAACCACTTCATCACGTCTCATCTCCCTCTTATTACCCCTTCCTACACTTTACAGAATTCTCCATCCATCCTTTTCATCCTAATTCCTCCACTTGATCATTCGTTTTCATTTTTTTTTTTCTATTTTTTTTTCCTTAACGAGTCAAGGGTCTGGCTGTGATGGGGAGGACTCACTAGCTACTTATTTTCGGGTCACGTACGAGTTAATTGTAACCTGATCCCCGTGGGTTGAGTAATAGGGGAGGGAAGGGAAAGAGGAAGGTGTATAGGGAAGAGAGGGTAAGGGGAAGGAAAGAAAGGGGAGGGAGTGGAGGAGGGAAAGAGGAAGGTGTAAGGAGGAGAGGGTAGGGGAAGGAAGAGGGAGGAGGGAGTGGAGGAGGGAAAGAGGAAGATGTAGGCAGGAGAGAGTAGGGGAGGAAAAGAGAATGGTGTATGGAGAGAGGTAGGACAGGGTAGGGAATGTTATGGGAAGATGTTAGGGATTAAGGGAAAAGGAGCCATTGGGGATGAAAGGGAAAGTTGAGAAGGAGGAGAGGGAAGGAAAAAAGTTAAGCTTTGGAAAACAGGTTGGAATATTAAATGGAGTAATTTCTCTTTCTTATTCATCTTCCACTTTCTTTTTCATCTTACACACTGTTCATCATTCATTCTATTTTCTATTTTATCCCTCCTCTCTTTTTTTTTTTTTTTTTTTTTTTTTTTTTTTATTTAAACAGTGTACAATGTTGTTATACATATAGTATAAGGTCACCTTAATACTAGATGTATAACAACATTGTACACTGTTTAAATAAAAAAAAGAAAAAAAAAAAGAGAGGAGGGATAAAATAGAAAATAGAATGAATGATGAACAGTGTGTAAGATGAAAAAGAAAGTGGAAGATGAATAAGAAAGAAAAATACGTTTAAAAAAAATGAAAGATGGGTGAGAAAGAGAAAGATGAGTGAGTATATACGATCAAGGAACACGATTAACAAAGAGGAAGAAAGAGTAAGAGAGAGAAACAGGAGTAAGAAAAGAGCAAGATGAGTAAGAAAAGAGCAAGATGAGTAAGAAAAGATCAAGATAAGCTTCAGAGAGTCAAGGAGTGGGGACGAGAGTGGGTGTAAGGAAATGGGTTGTGTGAGTGGGAGTAAGGAAGTGGGTAATTAGAGAGAGTCCCAAATAATGAATGAATGAATGAATGAATGGGATGGCAGCGACAGAAGGAAAAATAAAAGGATGAGGATGGAAGATTGGAAGTGACAGGGAAGAGGAGGAAAGGAAAGGATGGGCATGGAGGATTACAAGTGACAGAAGGAAAAGAAAGGATGGGGATGGAGGATTACAAGTGACAAGGATGAGGAAAAAAAGAAAGGATGAGGATGGAGGATTAGAAGGAAGTGACAGGGAAGAGGGGGAAATGATGTAAACACTAATCAACTAACATTATAATTTTATTTATCTATATATGTAAATTCTAATCAAGTAACATTATAATTATATTTATCTATGTACTCTGTATTTCGTCTCTTCCTCTTTACCTACCAACCTTAATTCTTTCTCCTCCCTAAACCATAGATTAGTAAAAGAAAAGAAAGATAAGTAAATAAAATAAAATAAAGATAAGTAAAATAAAGAGAAAGGAGAATGTGAAAGGGAACACAAAGAAAGGAGGGAGGAGAAAGGAGATTGAGAGGAGAATTATGAAGTAGGGAAAGACAGATAGATGCATTTAGAAAGTGGTTGAAGGAAAATAGAAGTCATAAAGGAGAGAGAGAGAGAGAGAGAGAGAGAGAGAGAGAGAGAGAGAGAGAGAGAGAGAGAGAGAGAGAGAGAGAGAGAGAGAGAGAGAGAGAGAGTAGGGGTCGAGTAGGACAAGGGGAGAGTGTCTGGAAGTGGGTGCCCAATTTAACTCCTTCCTTTCCATAGATAACAAGCCCACCTAATTATACAACAAGGAATAATGGTGGAGAGGGAGAGGGAAGATGTAGAGCAAATATATATAATTTATATAATATTCTAAAGCCAAGATGGAAGATGTAGAGGGAAAACAAACAAACTCATGCAATGTTTTTATCTATGTAGTCTGTCTTTCTTCTCTTCCTCTTCACCTACTAACCTTAATTTTTTTCCCCTATAAACCCTAGATTAGTAAAAGAAAAAAGATTATGCTATGAAATGTAGCACTGCTCACTGTAAATTATTAAAGTTACCCAATAAATATCATGACAATTTTCTGTAAAGGTGACGTGTTTGTAGGGTAGACTCTAGCAATAATGAATGTGTTCCCGCTATTCATAGGCTTCTATATTCCATGATAAATTGAATATATAAGATTGTACACATTGCCTTGTTGTATAAACGAAGGAAATAATAGTCTGATTATTTTATTTATTAACCAGGACAAGTTAAGATAAGTGTTCCAGTGTCAATATATTTTGTGATGTACGGTACTCATTCTCCGACACCCATTCTATGCAGTGTTGTTAATGGCCGGATGTAATGAACAGGTCGTTGATCACCGGACATTCACACTCCATAAAACTCAACCTGACCTTGATGGTGACATATAAATACACCAGATATAGGCTACTCAAGGCTGAATTCAAAAATAAAATAAAATTTACTATCAAAAACTTATATAGTCCGGATACTTGCGGCAAACCCATTAATTTGTTTTCCTTAAATGTATCCACTGCATAAAGCTACTATTATTACTTCTATTTAATATTATCACTATTGTAACTCACTTGAGGATCCATTCTTTCCACATCATAGTAGAAACAGTAAAAAGCAGTTGTTAGTGATAGATAAGGTTATGTTTGGTAGACTGAATGAAGGCTTATGAGATTACCCAAGTCATTACTAAGAGTCTTGACACAGTGTTAAGTCCAGGAGAACTTTTTGTCTCTGTATACCTGGTTATAATCCTGATGAGAGTATCTGGAAGGAAGACCCTGTGATATTGTAGGCCACTATCAGGTGTGGTGTCAGGTAGAGACCCTATATAGACCTTATAATTATAGGGTTCCTAGTGTCAGGAGGTGTGGTCGTGTTTACAAGACCACCCTCAATACACACATACCCACACCTATACGCAAACTTCCAAATATTTACATAGTACACACAACACACATACATTCTCCGTCAAACCCGTCTATGCTGTTATGTTCAATATCATTATTATTATTATGTAGAGGGAAACATTGTGTAATGAGAAACCTTAGTTAATGAAGATATTTGTGTTGCAACTGTTCTAGCACTGATTTTTTACTTTTATACATCTTATAATTATCTAGTATACGCACCTTATGATAAACGAGGGACAACAATAATATCTCGGTTATATACCATACTATAAGGGTCAAGTAAAATTATGATAATACACTTAACCAGTGATAATACAGAAGGGGTGTAGAGAGTGAAGCCCAGGGAGAGAACACACTCCTCATGTCATTCTAACGGCAGCCACAGTGTTGTTCCAGCCTATAAAAAAGTATGTAGTACCTTACGATCTTAGCATACATTATTGTCACTGTTTAGGAAGTGAACATAATATTGACGTCTTGTGTAGCTTCTATGAGTAGCTCTAGTGAGTGTATCAGTAGTGTTGGTGGAGGTGGTGGGACGTTGTTTATTTTTCATTGATTTTTATTTTTTACATGGCTGTACCAGAGCCCCATAGTGGTGGATCATTAGTCATTACAAGGATAGGGGAACCGAGAGACCCACAGTCCTATCTAGTATCTTTCCTTGAGGGTTTTAAAGAGATCAGGGGAGGTCAGCACAGCACCTAAAACGAATCAAGAATTATGTTTGGTTGTATAGGCTGCTAAAACGTACAGATTAGATAAGCTAAATACTCAGATAGAAAGATAAGTTCCGAGGGAGGCAGGCAGGTAGGTTGAGGGTTGGTGAGCTGGAATGAGAGGTGGATGGATGAACAGTAAAAGAATCACGTCGACAGTGAGGTGTATAGGTCTCTGGTACCCGTTGAGGTCGAGACGTGGGAATGTGTTGTTGGAGGCGAGTGATGGGTTGGGAAGGCAGCCAGACAAATTAGCATGAGGGAGGGCAGGGGTTGAGGAGGAGGGACAGAGGGCAAGGGGAACGAGGAGGAGGGTAGGAGGCAAGGGGGACGAGGAGGAGGGTAGAGGGGCAAGGGGGACGAGGAGGAGGGTAAGGGCTGGAGCGAGGAAGGGGTAGGAGGGCAAGGGGGACGAGGAGGAGGGTAGGGGGTCAGGGGGCGAGAAGGGTAGGGGGAGAGGGAGGGGTAGAGGGCAAGAGGCCAGAAGAGAGATACAGGGGCATGGGGCTTGGAGGAGTGGGGTAGGAGGAGGGACATGGGTTAAGGAGGAGTGGGGTATAGGGGGGGGGGGAGGCAGAGTAAGACAAGACACCCCCAGGCACAAAGAAAAGGCCGCGGGGGGCAAGAGTACCTTATCTGGCACCCTGTTATGAATATGGTGATTGCACTGTGCTCTCTCTCCCCCTCTCTCTTTCTCCCTCCCCACTTCTCTCTTTCTACCCCCTCTCTCTCTCTTTCTACCCCCTCTCTCTCTCTTTCTCCCCCCCCCCCCCTCTCTCTCTCTCCCCCTTCTCTCTCTCTCTTCGACCTCTCTCTCTATCCCTCTCTCTTTCTCTCTCCATACACTTTAATGTCTATTGGTCACTATTTACTTTTTATGTAATTGTTTTTATTCTTGTTTTTGTAATAATTTTTAATCTGATTCCCTCCCTTTCACTCTGACGTTTTTATATTATCTTCTTTCCTTCCTCTGACACATTTATTTCTCCTTTTAATAATTTCGTACCTCTTAATCAGTCTCATTTTCAAACTCTTGACTCTTACTTTGTCGAGAGAAATTCAACCTTCCTCACTCATTATGTCCCTTTCGTTCCTTCCACTTCTGTTCACTGTCACCATCTTCCTCTCTCGTAGTCACATTTTTTAATCACTTATAGCACTCTACCCTTTACTCAGTCATGCATCTGTACAATAACTCCACTTCTTCTTCAGTTATTCCCCCTCTAATTCATTCCACTTATTATTCACTTTCACTTTCTTCCACCCTGGTATAATATTATTAACTCTTGTCTCATTTGTTTACCCGCATACTTTCTTTCCCGTGTACACCTTCGGTTTTTTACTCAGCCCATCTCAAGGCATACCAATCTGCCATCTTAAACCACAGTGTCTATGTGAACTACGCCCTTCTCTCTCTCTCTCTCTCTCTCTCTCTCTCTCTCTCTCTCTCTCTCTCTCTCTCTCTCTCAGCCAGCCTTACCGTAGCTGTGTGACCAGGCCCGCCCCTTCCTTCCCTTCTCTTCCCTTCCCTTCTCTTCCCTTCCCTTCACAGCCTTTCATTCACCGATCTTCATACATCCTTGCTTCTCGGACCCTCATTCATTTGTATTCCACCATATAACACCTACCCCTTTATGCTTTCACACCTTTCTGTCACAGCCATTCAATATTTCACATTTTAACTGCTCGTCAATAAACCTTACAGCACAATGCGCTTACTTTCGTTCATCTTTTTTTTTTTCATTGACCTTCATTTAACTGTCCCATTTACCTTGTACCAATCCTCCTCTTATTTCTCCATGTCCCCTGCATCAGCCTCCTTCTCTTCCCTTTCTCATCACCCTTCTCCCTTCCCTTTCTCCATCTCCCTTCAGTCTGCATATTTTTTCCCCTCCCTCCCTTCTTCCCTTTCTCCATCTTTCATCTGTCTGCATATTTTCCCCTTGCCTCTCTTCTTCCCTTTCAACAGTCTCCTCTTTCCGTTCTCCATCTCCTTCCATCATCACCCTTGCTCAGACGTCCATCATCCATCACCTTCCCTTCCCTCAACACGCCTCCTGACACACTGCTGCTCTTTCACTCAACCTCACTTCCATCTCACTCAGCCATATACTTCCATCTACTTTAACATTCCGTCCCCCTCCATCCATCCATCTATCTATCTTCAGTCATACTTCCATCTACTTTAACATTCCATCCATACCCCTTCCATCCATCCATCTATCTATCTTCAGCCATATTTACATCTACTTTAACATTCCATCCATCCCCCTTCCATCCATCCATCCATCTATCTATTTAACACCTCAGTCAGCCTATTCCTTCAGTATTCCTTCTTTGTGTTCTTCCATCTCTCTTACCTTACTTTTCCTTCAGTCTCCCTCAGCTCTAATAACTAACAGCTTCCTCATTGCCTTCCCTCAGTTACATTCCTCCTAAAACTTTCCCCCAATTAACTCCTTTTCCCCCTTTAAGATATTTCCAGCTTTCTCTCCCTCTCTGAATGACCCTTCTTCACACACACACACACTCTCTCTCTCACATCCACAGCCTCCCTTCTCTCCTTTACATCTGCCTCCCTTCCTCTCTCATTCCCTTCCTTACTTTCCCTCGCACACATCCCTTGCTACTCTCTCTCTCTCTCTCTCTCATGACTTCATCCGCAAATTCACCAACCATCTACACCCACCTCACCACAAGTTTGCACCATCAACACCAGAACTCAGGGTATCAGAAGAGGTGATGTTCTCAGTTATTACCAAGGCACAGCGGGGGTCCTCCTTCTCCTTCTCCTCGTCTCGGCCCACACGCCCAACTCCCGTTTTCTCTCATCTTGTCTGGAGCCGATGATGAGGATGACTGGTGTAATTTACTGGTTGTGGGAAAAAAAGTGGGACAGCTTCCAGACCTAATTGGTTACCTATTTACGGTACTGTAGCTAGCGAAATTGGTCCAGTAATCATTTCATTATTCAAGCTTCTGCAGTGGAGGATATATATCGTCATTATGTATTACTTTCATCTATTCTATACCAAACGTGTAGCCTACTGTATATACATTTATTAGAGACAGAGATGCATAATCAGTTTGCTACAATATGGGTTTAGTTTCGTGCAACATTAATTATACTTTGTTGGCTGTTCATCAGTGTTCTAACACTTGATACTGTCAATCCCTAACATTTGTTCGGCCACTGAATACTGTTTTAACTCCCGTGTATTAAATGTATCTATAAACATATACTCCAGTCATCGCTGCCATAGTTATTAGTTTTATCTTTGTCCGAATAGTATAAAATTTTAGTAATTTTATTCATTATTATATATATTTTTGTTATCATCATCATCCTACATATCTCTCTTGATTGCAGTTCATTACCACTTCTAGTTTATGTACCTTAACGAATTATAACCTTATAGACAGCATTACCCAAAGAGTACTACTATAGGAAGATAATATCCTTTAAAACAAAATGACGAGGTAGTACATGCAAGAAACAGGTTTACGTTTCCCAGAAGAGTGTGTGTAGTGAGACAGGGTATAGAAGTGTACACCTGGTTGCCGGCGGCGGGTGTCTCTCTCTCACAGCCTGGGTAATGTAACAACAGATGTGGACAGGTGGCGCTACCGTTCATGTTGTGTGTCAGGACTGTGGGGGCGTCTGAGAAGTGTTGTGGTCTGTTGTAAAGTATACCGTTTGTCCTTCACTGTCCTGGGGAAACTGTTCAGACCGTTTGGATATATTATTAGTGTGAAAAGAGAAAAGCACATCGCTACCATCAGGCTTCTTGTAATAACTGCTGCTGTGTTTTGTTATGGAATAGTGACATCAGGTGCCAAAAAGGCCAGGAAGGCTGACGGCCACTCAGGGTCTTAAGATGAAAAGTTCTGAGGAGTTTTGTAGCCTCAACGTCGCCTGCAGCACCGTCGATTCTAAGATGATTTTTTTTACAAAGGTATAGGGAGAAGGGAAGAGGTTACTGGCTGGCTGGTTCACCTCATCTACCTCCCCTTCACTACCCTTCTCTACTACTCATCCCCTAGTACCCCTCCTCCTGTAACCTTCCTCCACTACCTTTCCCCTAGTACCCCTCCTCCAGTACCCATTCTCCACTACCCCTCCTGAAATACCCCTCCTCAAACTACCCTTCCTCTTCCACTACCAATCCCCCACTACTCCTCTCCTAATACCCTTCCTCCACTACTCCTCCTCCCCCTCCACTACTCCTCCTCCCACTCTACCCCTCCGTCGCTTCGTTTTCTCCCAGACGTCCGTTTTTTTTTTATGGGAGATCAGTTGAGCCAGACTGATGTGCGCCTAATCAGGTGATGGTGGTGGTGGTGGTAGTAAGGGTGTGGGGGATGGTGGTGGGGAGGGTAGTGGTGGAGGTGGTAAGGGGCAGGGGGATGATGGAGGTGGTGGTGGTGGTGGTGGTGGTGGTGATGGTGTAGGCGGGAGCTGGAGGGCAACACTGGATTATATGTATGTGCTTTGTGTTTTGGCTGCCCCTCTTACCCCTCCCCCTCAACCTCCCCCTCCCCCTACCCCCTTGGCTCTTTGCATCTGCTGACAGTTGCTTGCTTCCTCGACACCTGACACCACTACACCTACTACAAAACCAGACACCACTAAAACTACCAAACATGCTACAACCACCATCTGTACAACCCAAACACTTCCACAATCCTACTACACAAACACCTAATCCTCCTATACACACATACACTTAATCCTCCTATACACACATACACTTAATCCTCCTATACACACATACACTAATCCTCCTATACACAACCACACAACACAACTGACTGATAAGGAGACACACACTCATTCTAAACTCTCTTTGAAGCTGTACTCTTAACCATTCCACTGTTTCTATTCACAAGTTTTCATTCATGGGGACGACAGGCAACACTCGCCTTGAACCCTAACTGTACTTCATGTGTGTATAATAAAGAAGGTATGTTCCTCAGCAGGGGGTCGAACCGAGACTACTGAGAATACTAAGCATGGGCGTCACCACCTCTCCTCTCCTCTCCTTGACCGCTCCTCTCATGCCGGGCAAAGGGTTGAACACACACACATACACACACGACAGTATATATGCAACTTAGAGTACGATGTATAGGCAAACTCATGGGTCATAATTAAATATCTGTTCATTCTTTTCTAATTAAAGGTTTATAAGTAATGAAAATCGATTAATAATGTGTTTTGTTTCTATTCTTTACAGCCGAGCACGGTGGAGACGCAGCGGCACGTGTTCAAGGCTAAGAAGGTGAAGAAGGCTCGTCCCTGCCATGTGTGCCACCAGCCCGTCCTCAAGTTGGGCTCCTGCTGCAGAGGTGAGTATCCTAGTGACAGGGAGGGTAGTGGCAGGGAAGGGAGAGTAGTGGAGGGGAGAGTAGTGGCAGGGGCAGGGAGAGTAGTGGAGGGGAGAGTAGTGGAGGGGAGAGTAGTGGAGGGGAGAGTAGTGGAGGGGAGAGTAGTGACGGGGAGAGTAGTGACGGGGAGAGTAGTGGAGGGGAGAGTAGTGACGGGGAGAGTAGTGACGGGGAGAGTAGGAAGAGTTGTAACAATGGGTGAAATCAATTGGGAAAAGATTCATTACTATATATAATAATAATAATAATGATAACAACAACAACGTAATCTCAGCAATGACTATACAAACTCTGACCAACCTACCTACTATAACAGAGAAGTGGGAGTAAAAAGATGGGTATTACAAGGGTAGACAACAAGAATTAAAACTTATGATCAGGACATGGGTACTGACAATAACAAACTGATATAACATGATAATTTATATATTAGCTTATAGCCTGCTGCCAACTTACTAATGGGAAATACTGAGCCTCATAGTTTATTTGTATTATATAGTTGCTTTACAATAAGTAGGGCTCTTGTTAATGTTCTTGTGTTAACATATACACTATTCATCTTTTTTTCAGTGTGCAAATATATGGTGCACAAGGCCTGCGAACCAAGGGTGAGTACTAAATAGCCTTGATTATTTCTTATCTTTCTATTTGTATCTATTTTCAATCTTTGCACATCACTTAATTATTATCTTATCTTTTATCTTTACATATTTTCAATCTTTCCTCAATACTTAATTATTTCTCATCTCTCATTTTTATATATTTTCAATCTTGCTATTCTATTATGTATATTATTATATTATTATTATGTATATTATTGTATCTTATGTTTCTGAATCGTGTTTAAGTGTCTGACTGACGGTACAGGCATATTTTTTTTTTCCTCGTGACTGTTTCCCTTCGTGTTTGGGTGTTGTTAGCGGTGGAAGGTGAGGGGTGGTGGGGGAGGCGAGGAGGAGAGGCGTTATAAGCCAAGAAGGTTATTCATGAGGTGAAAGACTAGAAGCTGGAGAGAGAGAGAGAGAGAGAAAGAGAGAGAGAGAGAGAGAGAGAGAGAGAGAGGGGGGGGGGAAGAGAGAGAGTATATAAAGGAATAGGGTAAGAGTGAGAGGGAAGGAGAAAGGAGAATGTGTCGAAGTATAAAGGAAAAGAGGGTAAAGAAGAGAAGGAAGGAGAAAGTGTAAGGTGGAGGAGGAGGAGGAGGAGGAGAATTAAGTATAGAGGAAAGGTGAAGAAGAAATGGAGGGATGGAGGGGGGTGGGGGTGGAGATGGTGGGGGTGGGGGTGGAGGGTGAGGGGGAGTAACCATATCAGGCAACTAATTTTTTGTGGGTGTTTGATGAATCTGACGGTACCATGCCACCGCCCCCCTGCCTCACGCTCACCAACACCACTACTACTACTACTACTACTATTATACTACTATTATGCTCCACCACTACTATGCTCCACCCCTACTCTGCATTTTTACACTCCACCAAAATGCTCCACCACTTTACCACCTCAATCAGATGAAAATGAAAAAAGTAACATAATTTAAATTTAACAGAAGTGACCTACAAAATTTGTGGAAAAAAATATGAAATAATGCAATTGAGGTCATACTCAACACTTAACCTTCGGCTTTTCTATCTCAAGACACACATTGCGATAAAGAAACAGATTAATTAACATAGAGATATAGATATGATTGTTCGTATAAATATTCCATTAGATGTAACTGGCTAAATCCGTCTTTGATATCATGCGGTTCGCTGCTCACACAAAGCATTATCAAATTATTAAGTTCATTACTGTACCTCACCTACCAAAGATAATCTCGTACAATTACATTACTACCTATCATCGTATAATTAGATCTAGCTACCAAAGTCTGTAATTATCTCAAGCTGAGTGGCTGGGAACGAGGCAATTAACAATCTATTTAGACCTATCTGGGCTCATTAAATTTGTTGATAGTGTATCACCCTCTGGCTCGTAGTTGCCTAAACCCTCGATCCGTTTCTCTGGCTATGTAAGTATTATTTCGTATATCGTCGAGTCTTGCCACCATTATATAGGTACCCAACCCATCGATCCTTTCTATACTGCAGATAATTGGAAAAGAGTTTATTGGAAGAGTTTATGAGTCAGTGTGTGGGGTCTGAGTGGTGATGGGGAACTTCTGACTGTCTGACATGGGTGGATCCTCAGTGATTGACACACACACACCTCTCACACCAATCCTCGTCACATGATACCCTGACGACTCCTCCCTTATCTCATTCACTCACACCATTCCTCGTCACATGATACTCTGACTCCTCCCTTATCTCATTCACTCGTGTTGTGAGCACCTTGGAATCCTGACAGTGATACACCTTCAATTTATAGGTAGCTTGTGGGGAGAAGGGACAGGCAACCCTTATGTTATTTAATTAAAGACTTTTGATACTTATTATATACGAGCATTCTTCAATACTTATTAGCTGTGCTGTTTACTGTACTTACCGGTTTGCAATCTGTTGCTAATTCAATTCACTATTAAAATATTCATACTTATAATTCTGATCGTTGTCAGAGTTAAGGGGGTGCGGGAGTAGGGGACAGGCTTGGGGGGGGGGGGAGAGTGGGGGGGATGCAGGAATATGGGGACAGGCTTGGGGTGGGTGGAGAGCCTGTCCCCTAAAAAACGAAGCTGCAACGGGAACTGCAACTAATAGACAAGTGAACAACTGAACATGGATTGGCTCTGACCTACGACAACATCCAGCAAAAGTAACAGGAGGCGAGATGAGATGAGGCGAGGCGAGCATTCCTGTCTGACTGATAATATAATCTGAGTCAGGTGGTTCTTTGACTGTCTCGGTTGGTGTATACGGTTACAACACCCCGCACACCTGTTCTCTAATTTACACACCTCAGGCATTCCCTAACATCACAAATTTACACCTGCATTGTCCACCATCCAAAAACCACATGCAGTTTCCTCTACCAACACCTACATTCACATACACATCTTTATTCCCCACCAACACTTGTGTCCCGATCCCTTGTTTTAGCAGCGACTTGGGATACAACAAATGCCACCTCTACTACCATCACCACCACCACCATAGCTATCAAGGAACAGTCAGTCTTCCCATATTTACGTTAGGCAAGACAGTTAGTCAGGCCTGGGATCTTTTGACTGAAAAAATGTCACACGTTTTTTTCCCGAACCCACTTGGCTGCGTGAGTGATGGGCCGGGCAGAGCAGGAGTCCCAGACGAGTACCCTTACCTGCCCCTGCTTACCTGCCATACTATCTATATACCACAACTTCAGCTTCTATAGAACGGGTCCACCACTTCCCCAGATACATTCATCCAGTAGTTACAGAAACGTAGATATCCATTCAGTAATTACAGAAATGTAGATAAGAATGTAGCCTATACTTTTTGTCATGTAACTAAGAATAACAGTTCCTTTGAAGCGAGTTATATGTATTGGCGTTTATCACAGTGATACGACAAATGTTCTGTACATCAAAAGGCTGAAGGTTTTAACTGTTACCCTCATGACTGTAATGTATAAGATTGTTTTATTATAGCAACGTAAATCAGAGTTTTACGCACGGAAGAACATTACATTTGCATGTATTGTGTATGTAATCAAACAAAGTGTGGATTCTAATCAAATTGCTACCAATAGACTGAACGAAACAACTTTTAATTTAAACTTTATAGGAAACTCTAAAAAATGAATAAGTGGGCGAGAAATAGAGAAAAATGACAATGTTGAAAGAGGTTCTGTACACGTAGGTCACCGAGGAGACTGAGGAGGAGGAGGCAGGCAAAAGAGAAACAATGAAGCAATTTATTCAGTGGAGAGAGAGAAAGGTTATGTGAGGCTGGAAAGAGATTTAGCATAGAGGGAAGAAGGGGAAAAGAAGAGAAAGGAGAAGCAGGTAACTTATAATAAATTGTTATAACCCTTTTACGATGGTCATTTTTAACAATTTGTCATTATAATTTATATGTTACATTGAAATATACCATGAACTGTAGGAACATAATATTCAATTTTGAATTACAGTTTCGTCGTCACTAGAAATATGTATTCAATATTTTTATTTGCATTATATTTATCGAATAACTATTTATACTCTCATTACATTTGATATTTTCTCCCTCTAAAGTCTAGAGTATAAGAGAAAGGAAGAGGTAGCGAAAATTGGGAGTGATTATTAAAGCATGATGTTAAAAAAAAATTATGTGTGGAAGAAGTAAGGTCGGGAAGGCTATGAGTGAGGGAAGAAGTGACAGCAAGTATAGGAAAGAGGGAAGGGAGGGAAGGAAGGGAGGGAGGAAGGAAAGGAGGGAGGGAGAGAGGGAAGTCTACCATAAGTGTTACTATTATTATCACAGAAGAGGTAGAACGAGTCGTGCGTGGTATATAGTGAGGTATTCCTGGTATTCTTAAATCCTCAGTACTATTTACATCATTCTCTCTCTCTCTCTCTCTCTCTCTCTCTCTCTCTCTCTCTCTCTCTCTCTCTCTCTCTCTCTCTCTCTCTCTCTGTTTGTCAGCTGTTTTTTACTTTCTTCATTGTTTTTTTCTTTGATGCGTATTGCTTCTCCCTTTGTTTTCATTAGTTATATTTCTTCTCCCCTCTTTCCTCCTGATGCTTATCTTTCCTCAGCTAGCCATCAATTTTATCTCAAGTGCTCATCTCCCTTTCCACTCCATCCTTCTTCCTTCCCGTCTCATCTTCCTCCGTTATTTCCTTCACTTCCTCCTCATCATCGCCCTTCCCCCTCGCCTCCTCATTGCCCCCCTCGCCTCCTCATCGCCCCCCTCGCCTCCTCCTGCTTGGTTTGTTTATATTAGCAACAACCTCACGGACCATCTCACCTTACGGGACGACCACCAAAACTTTTTCACTGTAAGCCCTCAACCCCTTCCCAGCCGCTAAGGAGAGTAAAAAAACCCACATATCTATTCCTTTTTTTATTAACTGGGCCTTCGAGAAGTTAGTAATTACAAGTTATATTAGTTGGAGCCTGGGATGGGAATTTTGCAAGGGGTTAAAATTAGACCGTGCGAGAGTTGGTTGGTTGGTTGGTTGGTTCCTCTGCTGGGGTAGTCTAGTAGTGGTGGGCGTCACAGTCACTGGAGGCCTCAGTCGTGTTGAAGGTGGCGAGGCGGCAGGTTATAGCGTTCTCCTCTGCCTCACTTCTTCACATGGATTGTATCAGTACGTGTGACTGTTGTGTTGTGGTGGTCTGTGAAGGTCTTGTTATATTGAATGAGGAACTCTTTGGGATACAGTATGTTTTCCAAGTGTGATGTGATAAGTGCCAGAACACACAAACACGAAACAAGATTAAAGTACTTGCCATTATTGACGGATGTGTTGTTCTGAAGTGTTGCTTTGGTGGATGAGCAGTATATGATTTCTTATCAAAAAGTTGCGATCACGTCTAATGAAATCTACTCGTTTAGAATAACCACCAATGTCTGTGATTTAATTGTGTGTATGTACGTTACATAAAAAACGAATGATTGTGTTATGAAGATGTCTCAATCTTGGAATTGTAGGATGTCAATAATAACCGTGACCCTGAGTGAAGCTTCAAGGTGTTGGTTCACAGTTTGGAGAGAGAAGCAATACCATCATTCACAACATCTTGGAAACCTGAATGTTACTCAGGCATTGTTATCACGGACCCCAGTTACTACCTTTCATTTAATTAACTCGGGAGAATGTTTTTCTACCAAAATTCTTTCATAACATATATATTTCTTTTCTCTCACTTCTCAGGTATAAAAAAAATTAGGTATTATATTACTTTTGAAAATATCTGAATTTCACACTAGAGTATGTGAACTTTTGCACTGCATTAGCCACGCCTCGGATGGATAGTATAAGGGCGACACGAGTATTAACCTCAGCTTTGAAGTTACCATAAAATCGGGTTCACTCGTGTACGGGAATAGTACCGTAAACTCTTTGTACATTGGAGTGCCTCTATTACTCCAATGTGTGCCAGGAAACAGCAGGACCAGATTAACAACAACAATGATATGGTCTGTTGCATGCATGGAGTAGTTTGGAGGAATCAGGTGCTCCAGATTTACCAACACCGTATTAAACCCCCTTAAGGCAACGGCAGTGATGTAAAAACAGACACAAGTTCACGGCACTGATAAAAAGACCCCCCACCTCGCGTCTCTATAGTCATACCGTCACGACCACAGGCTTGTCGGCGGCTGGCTGCCCTCACGATCACGATGGCGACCTCCTTCCTGGCGTTAATGTCGTGTTTGGCGGGATTGGTTGATGAAGGGCCTGTACAGTTGTATGATCTACTGGTTGGGTACCGCTTTGTTATTATCGGGTCTAGTAATGTCCGTTCGTAGAAAGTTTTCATCTCGTGTGATTTTTTGTTGGTGAATCGAATGTAACTGTTTGGGAAAATGTGTTATTCTCTCTTGTGGGATTTTTTTTTTTTTTTGTATGGTATAGATGTCATTTGTGGAAAGTTACCGTCAGCTAAAAAAAATAATAACTCTTTTCGATATCATACAGCTTTTAGTTAAGATATACAATATAAACTCAACACTGTATATCAGAGTACTGTTGAGTGACGAACCACCATACTGAAAATACTGAATACGAATAATATTAATAACCACCAACTCCATTCTGATACTTAACTCAGAAGGGATCCAGAGATAAGGTTCATTTACAAGCATCGAGAATTTGCACATATTGAGGGGATAATATACTTCTGGTTCATTAAAGTGCCTTGATTCCTCTAAAATATATCAGGAAACAGGACCAGAATTACAACAATAATGGCTTCCTGTTGCTTGAAATACTCTGGAGGAATGAATCACCAGAAATAAGAATAATAAGAATAAGAATAATGTTCTTAACCTTAAAACTTAAAATTCTTCCACAAACTAAAGGACACAAGGGAGGTTTGTTTTTGTGCCTGACTGTCAACTTCCGGCCCGAGATACACTGTTGTTATGTTCAGTTTTATGGTGTTGGTGGTCCGGGTGTACAGTCATAAGTCTCCCACGTAAGGTAGTTTACCCTCGGGGCTCCATGAATAATTCGTATGAAGCAGCGTTACTGAATTGTTGTTATTTGGTCAAGCTGATTGTGTATTTATGATTTTGATTACCTTCGTTAGCGGAAGATTATAATTCCAATTATGTCTGTCTGTATGTATGTTTGTTTGATTGTATGTTCGTCTGTGCATTGTTAAGTGAACAAGATATATTTTTATAACATTTGCAAGGATTTTGATAAAACTACACAGGATTTGAAAAACAACAACAAGAGAATACTAAATATTTATTGAATCTATGTTAATTAAAGATCAAGGTCAGAAATGGATATACACAGTAAATTATTTGTTATGGATAAGAATGAAGGTGATGTATGGGTTGATTATATCCAAAAGATGTTGTGTGACATTTGAGATCCTTCATTCTCAGTTTCATTCTCATGTTGAATTTTGTAGCTTCCCTTAAATTCTTCTTTCAGTTCGTCCCCTTCACTGCCTTAATATTCACACTCTCTGCCACTCCACTCCACTCCAGCCCCATCACTTCACACTATAAGAGGTGTAGCTTGATTCAAAGTGCCATGAATTCTGGACCATTTTACGTGATTGGTCTTGCTTCATCCCTGTCCTCCTCCTCCTCCTCTTCTTCTTAAACCTCCTTCTCCTCTTCTTAAACCTCCTTCTCCTCTTCTTAAACCTCCTCCTCCTCCTTCTTCCACCTCCTCCTCCTCTTCTTAAACCTCCTCCTCCTCCTCTTCTTAAACCTCCTCCTCCTCCTCTTCTTAAACCTCCTCCTCCTCCTCTTCTTAAACCTCCTCCTCCTCCTCCTCCAGTTTCCCATGTAGGACTAGTTTGGAGGAATAAATAACCCCCACATTTACGAACACTAACATTAATTAACAATTATACAATATATATTATTATGCACTCCACTTCCTACACTTCACTCCTCAAACATTTCATTATTCCCCACACGTCATCTCATTAAAATTTTATCTATATTGTGAAAGATGAAAACTGAAATAAGAAAAAAGAGAGCGAGATCCAAAATGTTGTCCTATTTTGTTCGAGATGCCTAGATATAAAGTCCTGCTTCCTATTTCACACTACAACTCACAAGACTTCATTCCCGACCAGCGTCCCTCTGCACGTATCCCCTCCCTCGTTATTGAGTGGCTTCACCAATTTCTCAGTTGTGTCCTGGTGCAGTTGTCCTCGAGATGACCTGCTCTCTCTCTCTCTCTCTCTCTCTCTCTCTCTCTCTCTCTCTCTCTCTCTCTCTCTCTCTCTCTCTCTCTCTCTGAAGAATGTAACTTGAGTACCAGAATCTACGATATGTATGAAAACCAATGATTTCGAGCAAAACAAAATGAACAATTAATTAATCGTTAGTGTTTAATTTTTTTTTCTGTCTAATATTTCGTCTTAATATAACACATGAACCATACAGTTGGCACGTTTATTCGGTATGAACATACTATGATATATATATTTATTAATTTAATTACTATACTTAGCTTCGCTATATCTGTCAGCATGGTTTTTTTTTTACTGCCTTCCACCTCTTGGAGACGAATCAAAATGTTAAAAGTTTCGTCAAAGGAAGAAAATTGTGAACAGGCACCTCGATGGAGTTATCAGATCTACGAAAAAATTAGGAGCAGAGAAAAGTATTGTTTTATCCCTCCACCCTCTTTTTTCCGTCTTGCTCCATTCCCCTGAGGCCATACCAGCAGGTGGGTACAGGAGAGTGTATGTGTGTGTGTGTGTGTGTTTGTGTGTGTGTGTGTATAGACCCGAGGGCGGAGCAGGTTAGTCTAAGTCTGGACCCTCCCTACCCTACCATATCTTACCCTAACCTACCCTACCCTACCCTACCCAGCCTTTCTTTTCGCCGGGTCTTCTTACTTGTACTTTCGTGTTCTTGTTTCGTGTTGTTTCGGTAATCTTCCTTGTCATTGGTATCAGACTGGTTATGTTTTGTTGATGCGTTGTTCGTACCATATAAAGGCCGTATAGAAAAAAACTTTGTGTGATGTATGCAATATTCTGTTGTTCGGTATTGTTATATTTTAAGTGGGGACAACGTAACTGTAATATTTATGAAGACTGTGTGCTTTCAATATATATAGCCTATATGAATCATCCAGGTGACCTTTTTAAACTCATTTAAGTATAAATTTCACGTGTGCAGTTCATATTGTTGTATCCAATTTACCACTTTTAAGGGAATTGTAGTCTTGTAGTGCATTAAATCTCCTTGATTCTTCCAAAGTATAATAGCAGGAAAAGATAGACAAAAACAATGGCGAGCGGTTGCTTGAACAAGTTGGGAGGAATCAATTGCTCCAGATTTACCAACACTGTACGACCCCCTTCACACAGCAGTACAGTAACATGTTTGTACCAACAGAATATTATTTTCTGAGTTGAAGAGATGTAAGGTGTCACCGTGACGCCAACGTGATGTAAAAGATGAGCCGCTACCCAGGAACAAGTTACTCTACGCTCCCTGACTCTCGCCCGGTGTATGTGGATGTGTACATGAGGTGTGCGTGTGCGCGTTTGTATGTGCATGCCACGAAGGTTGCCAGAGAGTCTAGGGTGCGCGCGTTGCTGACATTCTTACCAAGGTTGTCAGCCTCTGTGTTCTTGTTGGTCGTCTTCCTCCTCTTCCTCCTCCTGCTGTTACTATTTAATTGTCCTTTGTATCTTCTGCCTCTTTCATCAACAACAGTGAAAGAGCTGATAAGGTTAATAGGCAACGACTTTGGCTGTCTGTCTGTGTGTTCACCCTTTATATATGTGAAGGGATAAAACACATCATCCTTTACTTGGTTGGTATTTATAACTCTTCAAATCTGGCTTCGAGTCCTGATAAGATAAGGTTAGGTCAGGTCAGGTCAGGTCAGGTCTGCCAGAAAGGAACAAACTAGGATATCATGGTATCAAATGCAACAGGTATTAATTAAAGCATTAAATTGAAGCCTCTACACACAGCATATGAGTCCCCTTGACACAGTGGTCAGCCTCTCAACTCCCGAGTGGACAGTGAAGGGGATGGGACATTTCAGGGGATAATATTATTCACTTGTGATCAAATTAAGGGGGCAGCCTAGGCTATATAGTACATTGTGTTGGGTGGTAAATATGGAGCAACTGATTCCTCCAAACTAAACTATTCCAGGCAAGAACAACAACAACACACACATACACACACACACACACACACACACACACACACACACACACACACACACACACACACACACACACACACACACACACACACACACACACACACACATATTCTTCTTTAGTTATTAATAATTATTATATAGTTTTTATCCGTGTATTTATTTATTTGTTTATAGTGTAATAAAGTCCCAAAGAGGTGGGCGTGTGTCTCCAAGTCTTTGGGTGATTTACTGCAACATCCGGGTCAGTGGGTGGGGGGGGGGCAGAGGTCATGAGAGAAGATGGAGGGAGGGAAAGGTCATGAGAGGGAAGTGGGTGGCAAGGAAGGGGAGGATTAAAGAGGAAGGTGGGGAGGATTGTCATGAGGAAGGCGACAGATGGATGAGAAAGAGAGAGGATTATGAGGTAGGCTATCAGAGGTGAGGGGAGTGTCGTGAGTGAGAATGTTTGGAGAAGCGTCATGTTGAAGGAAGGAAGTTGTTAGTGATGGACGTGAGGAAAGTTGGAAGCAGCGAAATGTAAGGCAAGACGACAGATAGACAGACAGATAGACAGACAGACACACAGGCAGGCAGGCAGGTAAGCAGACAGGCGAACACAAAGACACAGAAATAATATTTTTAACTACCATATGAGACATTATGTGGCACCTCTGAGTTTAGGCTACTGTAGAAGGGTACGTAATTTCTAGTTTGTGTACATTGGTTATAGTAGAGTAGAAATACAAGAAGGTACAAGATGAAATGTGCAAGCCACCTGTATGTAACCTTGACTCCTGGCCTGCCTACCTAGACCCGCTGCAGGCTGGGTGAGTGGCCTGCACGCTGCCTGAGGGAGGGGAGGGAATGGGTGCTGCACGGTATGAGGAAGAGGAGGGAGAGGGAAGGGGGGCGATGGAAATACATGTGTGAGGGTCGAGAGTTTGTCAAGAAAGAGACCGAGGAAAGAAAAATAACTTGATTGCACTGGGGAAGTTTGTGAGTAGGAGTATGGAAGGGGATAATAGGATGAGATGATAGCAGACCATATTTTCAGGGCAGGACTCGGCGTGGAAAATATGGAAGGAAAGGATTAAGGAGGTGGAAGGAAGGAAGGAAGGAAGGAAAGAAGAGACTGAGCAGGTGCGGTATGAATATAATTTGTGGAAGGGGAAGTGAGGAAGTCAGAGTGACGGGGTAATTCAGAGTGAGAGAGACACGCCAGCTGCACATTTACCAGTTGTTATGAGCCGAGTGAAGCACCAACTGGAGTGGATGAAGAACCTTTATTGACTTAGAGATATATAGAGACAGACATGAGATCGAATAAGGACAACCAGACGTCAATGAACACAACTCTAACTAATGATAAGGACTAGATATTATAGAATCCAAGAGGCCGACATGGAGGAAACCTGATTCACTGCTTATCATATATGAAGAAATCTAAGAGGAGGAAAGATACTGCATGGGTTCGGTGGGGACATTCAGCTGGCAAGGAAGTCAACACAGATGAGGCTAGTTCAGTGATGAGGTCAAACAGAAGCACCCCAGCTGGCGAGTAAGATAGCAAGCAGCTGGGGCCTGGGAGTGGGGTAGTGGCTAGGATGGGGCCAGCTTAATGACATTGGTGGTGTTGTCAGTGTGAGTTCTGGTGGGGGCAGCGCCTTTAGCACATTCCACTTTGCCTTTATCAATCTGTCTCGCTCTATAAATTATATCACTCCCGCTTCCTCTTGATCTCTCTTCTCTCTTCTCTATTTCTTTGGCTTTCTCTCTGGACTATTTTTATGCCTGCCTGCGCTCTGCTTCCGACGCTAAACTTTCAAGGTTGTCATTATTCTGTTCGTGTTAAAAGCCAAAGGTCAGGCAGAGTTCTTGTGTTGTTTAAACCCTAAAAACCGGATCAGGTGTTGGTAATTTCAAGGTTGGTTGGAGTGGAGTAACAGGACCGGAAAACCAGGCCGAGAAAAATCTTGTGTGACCGCTTTGTGAGTCAGGTCGGGTCGGGAGTTCGTACAAGTTATTAGTCTGGGATGCAGAATACTAAGCATCTTATTACGTTGGAGTTTAAATCGGATGCATATTTTTAAGGAGTAAAAGGCTCACCTGGCGCCGGTTCAAACCTTCATTAAAATTTTATGTGTTGTAGAGGTGAGTAAGTGAGGGTTTAGCTGCCTCTCTTGTGACCGATGCAGTGGCGTTTCTAAATTGGTTATAAAAATACTATTAAATACGATACCTTTATTTTTGAGAACTCGAGACTTGATATGAATATAGCACGTGAATCGAAATACACACACACACACACACACATACACACACACACAAACATACACACAATTCAAACATAATTCACTTAAAAAAAAAAAAAAAAAAGTGTGACGTGTGTGTGTGTGATGTTTTGCGTTGTAATCTTGGCAACTATGGGACCTGGTTGTTGGTGTGTATACGCTCATAGTTGTGTTGGGTGCCAATTGGTTCTGGCAGGTTGGTGCGTCTGGTGGGTTGGTATCGGGGGTCGTCTGTCTGGTCCTGAGGTGAATGAATAACTCCCACTTTGTTTTGGTGTGACGTCACTTAGGAATACAGATACAGATAGATACTGCTTGATGAAACGGTATGAACTCATTAAATCTTTCTCTTGTTGCCTCATTTGTGTCAATACTCAAGATTGTTGTTAATTAAATGTCACGAGTGTTGCTTCATATTTAGTGATTGTTGTGCGTTTCCTCTATGATTGAAGTGAAATGTCATGGTTTTGGCATTGAACTGTGAAAAGGAAGAGAGAGAGAGAGAGAGAGAGAGAGAGAGAGAGAGAGAGAGAGAGAGAGAGAGAGAGAGAAAGAGAGAGAGAGAAAGAGAGAGAGAGAGAGAGAGAGAGAGAGAGAGAGAGAGAGAGAGAGAGAGAGAGAGAGAGAGAGAGAGACAGAGACAGGCAGAGAGAGACAGAGAGGGTACATATAGAAGAGGAGCATGGTTCAGTAAAATGGTAGAGGATAACCACAACATTACCCAACCACTCCCTTCCTATCTTCATAA
>JAWZYT010000017.1:97500-152500 GCA_034508575.1 Petrolisthes manimaculis
GTGGTGTGTGTGTGTTGTGTGTGTGTGTGTGTGTGTTGTGTGTGTGTGTGTGGAGTGGCGTGTAGAATTAGCGTGTGAGAGGAGTAGGCAGAGAGATAGGAGCAGATAGGAGGCCTGAAATATGGTGCTTGTTAAAATTGAAAGATGGGACAGATAGACGGACTAAACGGAGAACGTAAATGGACGGTGTTAGAGAGAGAGAGGGAGAGAGGAGAGAGAGGAGGAGAGAGAGAGAGGAGAGAGAGAGAGAGAGAGTGAGTGAGAGAGAGTGAGAGAGGAGAGAGAGAGAGAGAGAGAGAGGACTGTAACAAGATGAGAATTAAAGACAGGAAGTAAAGAGAGAAATACAGAAAATGAGAGAATTGAGAGAAACAACCAATTAGAAAGAGAGAAGAGTGAGAGCGAGAGAGTGATTGGAGTCGAGTGTGGAGAGGGAACAGGATTGGCACTGTTCTGATTGCGCTATCTCCATGTGGTCTGTGCCACTCAGAGAGGACGAGAGACAGACAGGGAGGACGGGAGACGGGTGTTGGTGGGGGGCAGGGTGGGAGAGTGGGGGGGTATTGAAGGAAACCCATACAGCTGGGATGAATTGAAGGTATAGGTTGGGAGAGAGAGAGAGAGAGAGTGAGAGGAGAGGAGGAGAGAGGAGTGAGAGGAGAGAGAGAGAGAGACTCTGTTGACTGATAAACAGACCACATATAATTTATGGTCCAACCTAGGTGGTCATGCCTTAAATAAACTGTATGTACTGGTGTTGGTGTGGAAGCTGTTCAAGTTCAGAGTTTAATAAATTGTAATTATTAAAGAATGCATTCATGTTGTATAAATATAAAATATATATGTGTGGTGTGTGTGTGTTATAGATATCTATATATCTAAATGAAGAGACTTTGTCTGTCGGGCTATACAAATTGTCATGTGACCACCTACAGCGCCAGGAATTCACACACGGAAAGTGGACGTACACGAGGGGGGGACAGAGGACATTTTCGCCACAAAAAACACCCACTAATTACTTTATTACACATACTTCACTTGCTTATGGTCTAGTTTATATATATTAGAGATAGAGAGAGATAAAGTAATGAGAGTGGAAGGGAGTGAAGGTAGTGAGTGTGAGTGGCAGAGAGTGAGCCAGAAGTCTAGTGGGAGTGGTTAAGGAGAGGACCAGAAAGGAGGGTCATATTACCACAATAATCATCACGGACACTGAAGGACCTGGTGAGTGCCTGGCTCTCTCACTCTCTCTACCCTTACTTGGCACCACACACACACACACACACACACACTCTCACGCACCAAACCCTTAGAGTTGCCCTTTAAAAATTGCAACTATAACAATGAAACTTTTTCAATACACACCTAGTAATTAAATAACTTAATCTCATGACCAACATTTATAACCACACAGCTGTCACAGATATATAGATCAGGGAGAGGAAGGAGGGCGGAGGTAGGACCGTAGGACAGACAGATGACGGGTTGATAGGAAGGAAGGATGGATGCATGATAGGTGGGTGGACGGGAATTTGGGTGGATGGGTGGATGGCGGTCTCGTCTGTGTGTGTGTGTGTATGTGGATGCATGAGGGCTCGTTTTAGGAAGTGGTCATGCATGGTGGTGATATAGTAGTGGTGGGGGTGGTAATGGATAGTGGAAGTGAAGCTTACTTATCGATAGCTGTAAGTTATTGTATAGTGGTGATTGTACGAGTCTAATATTAATTAACCTGAGACCAACCAACGTGATGTAAAAAAAAAAAAAAAAAAAAAAAAATATATAAAAAAAAAATTGAAGGTTAGACAGTCCTTCAAACATTGCCTCGAAACACCACCTACATTATAGGAGCTTGTTTCGTGGCAGAGTCAGGAAGAATCAGAAGCCACCAACCAAGATCACATGCAGAGTCCCTTAAGATGCTTTCAAATTTACAGTCCCACTTTTAAGCCCCACCCTTCTTCGTGTTGATTGCCTCCTCCTCTAGAACATCAATATATCTCATGTGTTTACTGCTTGTGAGAATAGATTATGATTCAGTGATTATGATGAACGAAAGAAAATGAGAAAGCATGAAAGTAAGTGGGTGTGGGGGCGGGGGGGAGGGGGTTGTGGTTGTTTGTGTGTGTGTGTGTGTTTGTGTGTTTGTGTTTTCGTGTGCGTGTGTGCTCGCGTTTTCGTGTGCGTGTGTGCTCGCGTTTTCGTGTGTGTGTGTTTGTGTTTTCGTGTCTGTGTGTGTGTGTTCGTGTGTGTGAGGAGTACACCCAGCAGCTACCGGTATGTATTTACTCTGCCCCCCCACCCCCACCCCTACCCCCATACCTCCCCCATCCCTTGCCTCTCACCCCCCCCTCCCTTTCCCCTCACACCCAAACATCCGGCGACGCCCCTCCACTCCCTCAATTACCTGCCCCCCTCCCCTCCCCTCCCCTCCCCCACCTTTACCATCATTCCTCCCAGCTTACCTCCCTTCCCCTCCTATACTTCTTTCATACCTCCCCACACTACCCTTTCTCCCCTCTACCCACCCTCCCTATAAACGCTTCTCTCCCATTCTCCCTTTCTTTCTCCCTATCTATCCACCTATACCTCACCTCATGCCCTCATCACCCAACATCCTTTTTATCTACCTTCCTCCCTTCTCTCAACGCTAGGCTATACCACACCCTATCCCTCCCTGCCTCCTTACCTACCCATCCCTCCACTTCTCCTTTACCTACCATCATCCCTCCCTCCCTCCTTCCTTACCTACCATTACCCCTCCCTACCATTACCCTTCCCTGGGTGTGGGTATCGTAACGCCTTCGTCACGTGCCCTAGTTATTTATACCTTCCTTTCACATTTTTTCTCATATTTTTTTACCTAAATATATTTTTTCTCTCTTCTCCATCTCTTCTTCTTCCACTACGGTACTTCTTCTGTAAATAGACCTTCCTTTCCTCATCCCCCTTCCCCTCCCCCTTCCCCTCCCCCTTCCCCTCCCCCTTCTCTCTCCCCTCCCCCTTCTCCCTTCTCCCTCCCCTCCCCCCCTCCCCCTCCCCCCCCTCCCCTCCCCAATACCAACAACAAAAACAACAACCATTTAAACATGTCCTTCCATATATTATTATCCTGAATACCGGTTTCCTGATTTGCGTTACATTTTTACTGTGGACTGAGTCGTGATCAGAGGGTCCTTAACTCTTTGTATGAATGAATGTCAAGGTCTGTTCTCCCTTCCGTGCCCTTTTTCCTTCCTTCTCCCCCTCTTTCATCCCTATTGCCCCCTCTTTCCTCCCTTCTCCCCCTCTTTCCTCCCTATTGCCCCCTCTTTCCTCCCTATACTCACCATCTTTCCTCCCTATACTCACCATCTTTTCCTCCCTATACTCCCCTTCTTAGGCTGCTTTCCTTTACTTCTCCACGCTTGCTACCACGGTTTGGCTTCTCTTTACCTGTGTACGTCTGGTGTCTCCCTGATATCGAATCTCTTCACTCCCTCACCTTCTTCTCTTATCTATTTCGCTTCCTTTCTTTCCCTTTTCATCTCTCCTTCGTCTCTGTTTCGTCTTTATTTTCCCATTCCCGTATTCTCTTCTTCCTCTCCTCAATCTCCCCAATCTTTTTTTTTTTACCTCACCTATCTTCCCCCTTTCCTCTCTTTTTTTACCTCCTTTCTCATCTCACCTCTCTTCTCTTCAAATTTGTGGTCGAAGATAATAATTACTTAGCTTTATTATCGAAGGGACTAAATAAATGTATAATTATAATGGTTGAGTTGATTATCGTCGCCAGATTAACAAAAAAAGAATATAGGGTTTTTATGAAGTGGAGGATATCGAGTATTTAAGAGAGAGAAAGGAAGAGAAAAGATAAACGAGAGATAGGAAGAGAAAAGAGAAAAGAGAGAGAAAGGAAGATAAAACATAAAAGAGAGATAGGAAGATAAAAGATAAAAGAGAAAAAGGAAGAAAAAAAATAAGAGAGGTAGGAAGAGAAAAGATAAGAGAGATACGAAGAGATAAGAGAGGTAGGAAAATAAAAAATAAAATAGAAATAGGAAAATAAAAAATAAAATAGAGATAGGAAGTGAAAAGATAAAAGAGAGATAGGAAGAGAAAGTAGAAAAGAAGCAAAAGGAAAGAAAAGAGGCCAAAGAAATGGAACCGGAAATGAGAAGGGAGATGTAAGTAAGGGATTGGCAGGGAGAAGGTGAAGGGTATATAGAGAGGTAGGGAGGGGAGGAAAGGTAAAAGAAGGGGAGGAAGGAAGGGTGGAAGAAGAGAGGAAGGGTAAAGAGGGAGGGAGGGAGAAGGAAGGAAAGGTAAAAGAAGAGGAGGAAGGGTAAAGAGGGAGGGAGGGAGGGAAGAGGGAGGGAGAGTGGAAGAAGAGAGGAATGGTAAAGAGGGAGGTAGGGGATGAAAGGTAGAAAGAGGAGAGAGGGAGAGAAAGAAGGGAGGAAGGGCACAGAGGGAGAGATAGAGGGTAAAAAGGGAGGAAGAAAGGGAGGAAGGGCACAGATGGAGGGATAGAGGATAAAAAGGGAGGGAGAAAGGGTGGGAGGAAGAAAAGACGGAACTGTGATACTTGAGATTCCCACCCCCATGCAGTAAGGTCTCCCTCCCCTTCCTCAGTGTGTCTTAACTCCCTCCCTCCCTTACTTCCTTCTTTACTCCCTTCCCTCCCTTTCTTCCTTCCCTTCCTTCCTTCCTTCCTTCCTTCCTTCCTTCTTTCCTCCCTCCCTTGCTTGTTTGCTTTCTTGCTTGCCTCCTTTCTAACTTCCTCCCTCCCTTCCTTTTTAACTTCCTCCCTCCCTTTTTAACATCCTCCCTCCCTTCCTCCCTCCCTGCCTTCCTTTCTTTCTTTCTTTTAACCTTCCTTGCTACTTTCCTTTCTTCCTTCTGTCTGTACTTCCATCCATCCATACATCCATTCATTCATTCAGTTATCCATCTCTGTACATCCACCCATCCATCAATCCATCCATCCATCCATCCATCCATCCATCCATCCATCCATCCATCCATCCATCCATCCATCCATCCATCCATCCATCCATCCATCCATCCATCTCTATACAAACATCCATTCATAGTCACTCACTCACAAACCAGATCTAAAAAAAATATATTGCATGTAATAAGAATGAATGTCAGGTGTGTGGTGGAGTCTATGTATGTGTGTATACAGTACCTGATTAGTTTATGGAATGGAGAAGGCTGGGATGGATTCTGTCTCTTCCAATAGGCTAATTATGATGTTATTATTAATGATGATATAAATGAACTAGACCTGAAGTTTATTTGATTAAGTTTCATGAAGTTTAATCGTATTTAGTCATTTCTTTTAAGACCCATACTAATCATCTAAAAAATAATGCCTGCCACCCTTTTTTTTTATTCTTTTTATGTAAATGTGAGTGAGGAGAAATTCAGATAAAATATTAGATGTAGAGAGAGACCAGCCAGAGTCTTTTTTATTTATACCTTCACTCTAACTAACACGACTATGCACTTTGGCTCAGTAATGTTCTCTGTCCAGTAAAGTGTTCCTGGTTAACACTTACTGTCCACTATACTACTCTCCTTGCTCTCACTCCACTTTTCCAACCATGCATGCACTTTCCTATATGCTCATTCACCTACTTTCCATTCCACTTTTCTATCCACTTTTCACTCCACTTTCCACCCACTTCCCTCCACTCCACTTCTCCCACTTTCCACTCCACTTCTCCTCCCACTTTCCACTCCACTTTTCCACCTACTTCCCTCCACTCCTGCACCCACTTTCCTGCTCTCCTCCACCCACTTCCCTCTCCTCTACTCCTCCCTATCTCTCGAACCCTGGAGCTTCCCACTTAACACACTCATCCTTGACCATCTCCTCCTCCACCTCCTTTACTATCCCTCCTCCACCTCCTTTACTATCCCTCCTCCATGCACCTCCTTTACTTCTTCTACAATTCTTCCTTCACCTCCTTACTTTACTTCACCTTCTTACTTCTTCCTCCTTCTTTACCTGTCCTTCCCTTCCCTTCCCTTGTCTGTCTTTAACTCTCGTCACTCTCTCAACTTGTCTTCCTCATTCTTCAGCTAATCTCTACTCTCTCTCCTTCTCTCTCCCTCCCTTCCTCTCTCCCTCACTCCCTCCCTCCCTCCCTCCACGTGTGTACTTGCAACCTCCCCCCACCTCCTCCTTCTCTCCCCAATTCCCACCATCTCTCTCTTCCCCTTCCCTTCCATTTCCCCTTCATTTCCTCTCCCTTCCCCTTTCCTTCCTCTCCCCTCTCCCCTCTCCTTCCTCTCCCTCTTCCCTTCCCCTTCCCTTCCATTTCCCCTTCATTTCCTCTCCCTTCCCCTTTCCTTCTACTCCCTTCCCTTCGCCCTTCCTCTCCCCTCCCCTTCTCCCCTTCCCCTCATCCACCCCATCCCACATCATTCCGTCAAAACCACCTCCATTGTGCTTGTTGTATGACCCTGATTTAATACACCATAAATTTTAGGGGGTAAGGGGGGAGGGTGCAATGCGTTGAGTAATATATATAATGTTGAGCAGAAATAACATTATAAAGTTGCATATTTCCTGGTTTGGGTGCAGCGAGCGAGGAAGGAAGTGAGGGTTGGTGGGTGGTGGGTGCAAGGTCGTGAGGGGAAGTATGGGTGGGGGGTATGTGAGGTAGGGTGGTATAGGTGAGGGGGTTTGTGGTGGGGTGAGGGGGTTGAAATGGCAGAACTCACGTAAAGGGATGCAGAGACAGGAAGGGATTGAAGGAGGGAGGGAGGGAGGGAAGGGAAAGAAGTATGGGGAGCTGTACAAGAAAGGAAAGAAGGAAGAAAAGTAGGAGAGGAATTAAGGAGGGAGATGAGAGAGAGAGAGAAAGGGAGAAAATGACGTTTAAAAGGAATAATACTAAGGAAGAGGGATGGAGATGTAGGAAAAAGGTTGTCCCTGATGTATTCTGATGTAGATAGTTCCTTCCAAACTTCAAAGTATTCCTTCCTTCCTTCCTTTCTTTCCTATATCTTATCATTTATACTCTCCTCTCTTCTTTTCTTTCCCGCATCTCCTTTTCCCTTTCTTTCTTTCGTGTTTCCTTTAACATTATTTTCTGTTTTTATTTTCTCATTCCCCTTTCTTCCAACATTTCCTTATTTTTTTCTTCTACATTTACTCTGTCGTTTTCTGTGTTTATCCTTTCTCTTTTTCCCATGTCTCATTCTTTCTCACTCCTTCCCATTCTTACCTGCTCAATTTTCTCACACCTTGACATCTCTTGTACCTTTCTTCCTCTTTTACCTTTCTTCCTCTTGTACCTTTCTTCCTCTGCACACTCACTTCCTTCCCTCTTGTGTTCCTCCTCCCTTCCTGTAAACTCCTCCCTTCCCTCTTCTTCCTCCCTTCCTCCACCACCCCCTCTCCCTCTCCCTGATTCCACCACAGCGTCACTCTCAGACATAAACACACACACACACACGCACCCATCCTCCACCCACCCTCGTCAGCTGACTTTAGTCGTGGCGCCGCAAGGGTGTGAGCAGCCCACCCTCCCTGTGTCTCTCCCGCCCGCCCGCCCACACCACCCTATAGGCACGCCCACACTAGGCCACACACACACACACATTTACACCCACATTCACACCCACAGCTGTCTCATTACCCCCCCCCCCACACACACACATAATTACACTCACATATGTCTCATTATGCCCCCCACTCCCATATTTACACCCACAGCTGTATAATTTCTCCCCCTACCTCTACCCCCACAAACACACTTTAAAACTTCGGACTCCATTATCCTTATTTACCATACATGACCAGTGTCCCCCACACAACCCCACAAATATTATAGCTCGTGCCCTACAACCAGCACAACCCACAACACAACACAACACAACACAACACAACACCCCTCCTCAATCTCATTCATAACACATCTCACTCCCACACTACTTTTCTTTCCCACACTCCCACAACAACAACAACAGCCCACGACCCCATTCACACCCCATTGGTACCATTCATTTCCACAACAACTACAACAACAAAAATTACTACAACACACAACCCCATTCACACCCCACCTCCAACCCACATTCCTACGACAACCCACAACCCCATTCACATCCCACCTCCACCCCACACTCCCACAACAACAAATACCCACTATCCCATTCACAACTCACTACCCACCTCCACCCCATGCAGTCACCGTCACCCATCCATTGAGAGACACTCCCCATTTTTCGTTGTCGCCAGTACCTTTATCTTTCCTAGGGACTTAATTAACGCCCTCTTCTTACCAGTCTGTGTGTTTCCATCTATCCAACCTATATATCCTTCCTGCATCTCACACACCCTTCTCCACCACCAATAACAAAACCACCGCTACCCGCTACCACTACCACTACTACCTCTACCACCACCACTACCACCACAACAACAACACCACCACAATCACCACCTCCACAACAACAACAACAACAACCACCAACACCACCAAACAACAACTCTTTTCTTCTTGTGACAGATGTTTCTCCACACACACAACAACACCTGCCCTGGTCCACAACACAGTGTCCATTCTCTTCCCCACTTCTCACACTCTCACCCAATTAACGGCATTCCATTTACGTCTTCGGCATTCCTTTCTCTCGCAACTACACACAAGGATCTTTCTTACATTCCCCCCACTACATATACACTTCCTCTTTCTCACACTCCCTCGTCACCCACACACATGCACGTTCCTACTTACCCACACTCCCTCATCACACACACACGTCCCCTCTCCCATAGCACCCATACCTTCACTCATACTCACCCTCTCTCACATCACTCACACCCTCATTCATACTCACCCACACTCCCCTCTTCTCAACCACACTCACCTCTTCTCACTCAACATCTGCCAAGCACAAAATTGAATATTGATTAGAAGTGATAATGAGTGTGATACATAAAAAAAATACACGTATTCATCTTACAGCAGAATAACATAACGTTACTAATTATAACAACAACAACAACAACAACAACAACTACGACTGCTACTACTTGTGAATACTGTACATAGAAAAAACCTATAATAATAGCAAAAATCAACCGTGTCCAATATTTTTATGAAGTGCATGTGTGAGGTGATTTGATATTTATTCATGACATGTAAACAGAGAAAAAATCAATTAAAATACGTGGAAAATTAATTAAAATACAAGTAATTAAGATATCGATGGTGAAGATGATCAAAGAGTAAGGTCATTGAAAAAAAAAAAAAAAAAAAAAAAAAAAAGAGATTCAATTATTAGTCAGTGAGGAAGATCCCTAAGTGAGACCGTCGTGTGTAAACCTTTATAATTTTATACAAGGAAGATCCAGCCCAGTTATGAGTTATAGTCAGTGAGTTAACGAGGGTGTTTCCAAGGTGAGTTAATTAACGAGAATGATGAGTTAGCGAGGATTATTTTTAATACAAATGAACCTGTGTGTATATGTGTTTTGTGTGTGTGTGTGTGTTTGTGTATGTGAGTGGGTGTTGTTTGCGTGTGTTTGTGTTTGTCTGTGTGTTTGTGTATGTGTGTGTATTGGTGTGTGTATATTTGTATGTGTGTGTGTGTAATTGCTTGCTAGTTTGCCTAGGTATGGTTTGCGTGTGTGTGTGCATGCATGAATGAAGGTAGGTAGGTAGGTCAGGAGAAGAGGGACATACAGTACATTCCAAGGGGCCAACCCGAGGAGCTCCTGTGCCAAGATAAACAAACAGTTGGGGGATGTGAGGCTGACTGGTGATGGCCCTCCGAGGTGGCACAGGTAGAGGACAGGCACGTGGCACTCGCTGGCACTACGGTGGCACTTGATTCCTATCCGAGTGAATAATGCAGTTAGGGATTAAAATTGAGTGTGTGTGTGTAGAAAGGAAGTAAAAGAGACGTGCAGTAATGAAGAAAAAAAAAACCTCGAACTGAGCAAAAATAAATGAAAAAATAAAACAAAAAGATTGTGAGTGTGAGTGTGAGTGTGAGTGTGAGTGTGAGTGTGAGTGTGAGTGTGAGTGTGAGAGTATTGTGACTAGGTGAGGTGGTGTCATAAAGCTGTGGGTGGATATAGGCCTGTACCTTGTTATCACTCGGTGGTATATTTAATTAATGAATGACACAAAAACCTCGGTAAGCAATTAGGTGTTTATCAGCCTGTGTGTGTGTGTACTGGAGAAAGTATGTGTGTGTGTGTGTGTGTGTGTGTGAGTGTGTGTGTGTGTGTGTGTGTATACTGTACATTATGTGGTGGACGAGGATGTCTGTATGCGTTTACGTGTGTTGTGTAAGTATATGTCTGTGTGTGTATGTGCGCGCTCGTGTGCATGTCATGTAAGAAGAATATGCCACAATAGCAGCATTAGTCGACTATAGGGTGTCAATCTGTGTGCTTATATCTGTGTGTTGGTGCATAATAGTGTGTGTGTGTGTGTGTGTGTGTTGTACTGTAGGTAGGCCAGAGAGTATAATATGTACAGTTACAGAATGTATTTATGTTTGTGTGTATAATATAAGTTACTAAAATCGAGAAACAGACAAAGAGACTGACAAACAGACAAAAAGCGAGAAAGGGAAAAATGGAAGGCACGTAGAATTTGTGGGAAGGAAGGGGACGGAGAAAATCAGAGTGCTAAGCAAAACTAAAATATTGCTGATGCCGTTCGAAAGAAACCAAATTACTATGAAGATTGCTGGTACGACTGGAGGGGGAGAAGACTGGAGGGGGAGAAGACAAGAGAGGGAGAAGACAAGAGAGGGAAAAGACAGGAGGGGGAGATGACTGGAGGGGGAGAAGATAGGAGGGGGAGGAGACAGGTGAGGAGAGGATGAGGAGGAGAGCAAGGACGAGGGAGAACTGGAATGATAATGGCTTAAAAAATGAAGGGAAGACCCAGTGGGGAGGAAAATAATAATAAGAGTAGCGTAGAGAGGCAAGGAAAGGGACAACATTTATATAGTAGAGGAAGATGTCACTCGGTGGAGGAAATATTTGGGAACTGATCAGTGTCCTGGGCCGGTGTTCACAAACTATTTCATGCTGCTTTACAGACTAAATTAGTCTCGTTTGATAGATTAGCAAAATATATATCCATCTACACAAATAACATTACAAAATAGATGCCCAATAAATGGAAGATCCGACGTTCTCATACACATTTCATTCAGTTAGAGAAACCATGATTTTTTATGACTTTCGGTGCTGCATAGAGTTAAACCATTTCCAGAGGTTTTATTCTTAGCCTCTCCAATATCTAGGCTTGTCATGCTCTGTATAATCAAGTGTTGCACCTGCTACTGTTGTACCCTTGATACTCGTACTCTACTGGGTGTGTGTGTGGAGGAGAAACAGTGTCACAAGCAGAGCCTGACCTGCAATTTGTCCTCGTGTGTGTGTGTGAATTGCGAGGGAGGGAGGGAGGGAAGGCAGCATTGTATACCCTGGTCGAGCCGCAACACTGTACCCACGCAGGAGTAGTGAGTTTGTATCATGGGGGAATGAATTTGTACTCAGCTATGAAGGGGTATAGTGGAACTGTGCACTTGAATACTGACTGTAGTTGTATATACCGTGGGGAAGTGAGTGGCACTGCATGTAACATAGAAGAGTAGATCTGTAACCTGGGAAAGAAAGGGGTCGTACTGTACTTACATACCCCATACAGTGGTGTATTGGGGAATGAGGGACAATTTACCAGGTAGAGTTAAGGGATGTTCATGGAGACACTGACGGAGAAGCCATATATTAAAAGCAAAAGTACAAAGGTGAAGGATATGTCAGCTATGTCCCCACCACACACTTACCAAAAAATTATGCTGTAATAAAAATGATTGCTAAAGTGATGGAGAATTTGTGCCCGAGGTCAGTGGTGGAGAGAGAGAGAGAGAGAGAGAGAGAGAGAGAGAGAGAGAGAGAGAGAGCATAAATATACAGTATACAAACGGCAAGTGATGTCACCCATTAACAATAATCAGTATAAAACAAACCAACTCGTCTACACCAAACCCATCTCATCTTGACCTTTTCAACACCCTTTACTGTTACATTTACTTCATTGTGTATTTAGATGGTTTTGTGTGTAGGTAACTTAGAATAACACAAATCTTGGTTCATGACTCCTTGAGATATATTATGTTATTTAATTATTATGTACTGTATATACCAGTATTGATACAGTATTTATTATTATTATTATTAATATTATTATTATTATTATTATTATTATTATTATTAATATTATTATTAATATTGTTATTATTATTATTATTATTATTATTATTATTATTATTATTATTATTATTATTATTATTATTATTATTATTATTATTATTATTATTATTATTATTATTATTATTATTATTATTATTATTATAAATGTTGTTACTCCTTTTTTTTTTGGTTTTACTAGTATGATTATAATTATTATGAGTAATAATATTGTAGCTGTAACTCTTATCGTTATTTTGTTTTAATATAATTGTTTTTGTTTCAGGTAAGTGTTGAATGCTGGAAATACTTCTTATGTGAGTACGGACATTTGCACAAGTTAGTACTGAAGTAATTTACGAATCAATGGTAGATTAATATAGAAGCTTTTTAATTGGTAATCCGGAGTTCAGTATCACTGATTTTTTTATTTTATTTTTTTATAACAAACCTTAGGTGATATTATAAACTATGATAATGGATAAGCTAGTAATACGATTCTGTCATATGAAAATTCTACTACCCATTTAGTTGGTTGTACAGCCATGGCTGATAATGGTGGACCAGGATCCAAGGAGTGTTGGAGAGTAACTGAATAGAGTTTGAACAAGCGAATTTTCCAAACTATTCTCAACGTTTAGAGAGGTTAAGAACACTCACTTTTTCGAACTCTGTTCAGTTGCTCTCCAACATTCATTGAACCCTGGTCCAGCACTATCAGCCATGGCTGTACCTTACCTAGCTACCTCTTGATGATAATTATATACAGTTTTTGGGAAATCGTCTGACTGGGAAATATGTATGTATGATATTGTCTAACTGAGAAGCTGGTTTGTCAAAGGGGCGGTTTGTCCACGTTAATATTGATCACATAATAATGACCCCTCACCTCCTGTCCCCTGGTGATTTGTAGTGAACTAATATTTATACAACTGAGCGAGGTGTGTGTGTGTGTGTGTGTGTGTCACGGCTTGCCTTCACTAACGATGTTTTGAATACTTCTCCACCAACTGCCGGGGACGAGGATGATAGATAGAAAAATAATGTGGGTGAGACGTGACTATACGACGTAAGTTTTATGGTCCTTGTTGTGGTGGAAGGATTGTAAAACTCTTAGTGTTATCTTTCACTATCGTAATTCCTTCACTCATATCTCTTATTACCTTTCCGTATAATATTTTGTTCATATCCTAACCTATAATAGACTATCTTGATCTAAATTTTGAAGAGTGGAGCGTGTGGAATGGAAAATAATTATATTCATATGTCTGTGCTGAAATGATTATAAATAGTATAAGGTTATATTGGTGGTAAGAATAAACTCAAACGGATCTCCTTAAAATACTTGACTCCAGTGTGTTCTCCCCTCACAGCTCTCACTCTCCACACCCTCACAACCCTCACTCTCTCCACACCCTCACTCTCCACACCCTCACAGCCCTCACTCTCTCCACACCCTCACTCACAACACCCTCACTCACAACACCCTCACTCTCACCCTGTCCCTCTCCACACCATCACAGCCCTCACTCACCACACCCTCATAGCCCTCACTCACCACACCCTCACTCTCACCCTCTCTCTCACAGCCCTCACTCTCCACACCCTCACCCTCACCCTCTCCCTTTCCCTCTCCACAGATCACCCTCTCACTCCACTATCAGCCTCTCACTCCACCTGTTTCACACTCCAAGACACACACATACACTCTCTCTCTCTCTCTCTCTCTCTCTCTCTCTCTCTCTCTCTCTCTCTCTCTCTCTCTCTCTCTCTCTCTCTCTCTGTGTGTGTGTGTGTGTGTCGTGTCAAAATATTCTTACCAAACTAATTAAAACTAATACAGTACCAGAGAGAGAGAGAGAGAGAGAGAGAGAGAGAGAGAGAGAGAGAGAGAGAGAGAGAGAGAATGTGTGTGTGTTGATACCTCTCTTTCTCTTCCTTCCCAGCTTTCCTTCTGTCAGGTTTTCATATCCCCTCTTCCTGTCCTGTGTGTGTGTGTGTGTGTGTGTGTGTGTGGAAAGAAGTGAGGGAAGGAAGAAGGGAGGGATGAGAGAGTGAGTGAAGGGAGAAGTGAGTGAAGAGGAGTGAAGAAAAACAGAAGTAAGAGGAAGAAGTAAATGAGGAAGGAGTAAAAGAGGAAGGAGTAAATGAGAAGAAACAGGAATGACAGAGTAAAAAATGTATGATGGCTGGAATGACGGAAAACAGATATGAGAGGGGACGGGGGTGAGGGGAAAGACGGGGGCAGGGGGGGGGGGGGGTAATATGATGCAGATGGTGAAGGGAGAGGAGGGGAAAGTAAGGGAGGGGAAGGGAGGGGTGATGGTCTGGCAAGATGAGGGTTGAGATGGGGTGTGGCATATGAGAGAAAGAGAGAGAGATGAAAATAAAAACAGACAAACAAACAGAAGGAAAGAAAATTGGAATAAGAAGAAAATAAATGAAATTGTTGCATGGTAGCATTAGTTTTATTAAGATTTTTAATTAGATATTTTTTTAAGTTCTTTATTTACCTTTAGTACACTCTGGGGGAGCGTATAAATATTCAATAGTCACGCCTAAATATATCAAAGAAAATTCAAGTTCTTTAATAACGCTTGAGGGTTAACTAATATATAATGGCTGAAAATATTACTGAGTCTTAAGATATCGCTGTACCCAAAGAGTTATATAAAAATTCATGGAAACTCTGGTTAATTAAAAGGGGTATATAGCACATTGTTTTGGGTGGTAAATCTGGAGCAAATGATTCCTCCAAAATATTCCAGGCAACAACAGGATATCATATAATATTTTCATCTGGGTGTGTTTCCTGGCATACTTTGGAGGAATCAAAACACTCCAATCTTTCAAAGGTACACTATCCATTTTAATATTAAACTAAGAATTAAATTATATATATCGCAGAAAAACCGTAAATGAAAAACACCCCAAATTGCTGACATGAAATTATGATGAAGCTGCAGAGTGGATGACCCCCCTGCCCCCCTTCCAACCCCGCCCCCGCCCCCCACGCCCCCCACGACCCTGTTTGTAGGCGTCGTGTTGACCTCTTGACCTGTAAGCTGACTGGCCAGGCCTCGTGTTGTTGTGGTTGGTGTGAGGTCACTTCAATGGGGTTGGTGTGTTTGGGGAAGATACAGAACTGATTTATTTATATTAAGAGGTTTCTATCTATATATTAAAAATTGCAAATATTTGGCAAAGATTTTTTTTTTTTTTTTTTTTTTCATGAGAAAGTTAAGTGATTGATTGTTTTGTTTTGTTATGAGAATGGTGGTGGTTGTGCTAGTGATTGTATTGTGTGTTTCAGAGCTGGTGTAATTTTTAATGGTGATAGTAATGGTGGTTATAGTTGCATGGGGACCTATTTTATTTTATAGTAGTTGACGCTTTTAGAAACTGTAGGTATAGTAGTTAGGAATGAGAAGCTGCATGGTAGTTGGTGACTGTTCCTGAATCCTCTATAAATGTTGTTATGATCTGATCTGTGTGTGTCTGTGTCTGTGTCTGTGTGTCTGTGTCTGTGTCTGTGTCTGTGTCTGTGTCTGTGTCTCTGTATGTGTATGTGTATGTCTGTGTGTGTGTACAAGGGGATGTCAGTCTTCATAGAACTGTAGTCGGGTGTCTTATTGGTAATGGCGTCGGCTATGGCATTGTGGTGGTCGGTAGATGTAAAGATAGATAGTGGATGGTACACACACACACACACACACACACACACACACACACACACACACACGCCATCATATTCGGCATCTCTTGGATTCTTTGTCACTAGAATGGGTACGGTAGCGAAAAGGTCCGTGTGTTTTCATATGGTCCAAACTGTACGATGATGGTGATGGAGGGGGGGAGTTGTTGTTATTGTTGTTGTTGTTGTTGTTGTGGTTGTTGTTAGTGGTAGTGGTAGTGGTTATGTTGGTGGTGGTGGAGGGTAGGGGTGGGTGTTGTGGTAGTAGTAGTAGTAGTGGTTATGTAGGTATTGATTGTGATGTTGGTGATGGTGGTTGTTGTAGTGGTGGTGGTGGATAGTTGTGGTGGTGAGTGTTGTGGTTGTAGTGGTTGTGGTGAGTGTTATGGTTGTAGTGGTTGTGTTGGTGGTTGTAGTGGATAGTTGTGGTGGTGGTGGTGCAGGCCAGGCGTCACTTCAGGTTGTGGACTAATATGGTGGGAGGAAGGAGGGCGGCAGCCAAGAAGGGTAAAGGGTGGGGGTGTTAGGAGTATAAGGAAGATCAGGGGAGGGAGGGAGGAGAGGAGGGGGGAGATGGGTGTGTGGGTGGAGGAAGTTGGTGAGTGTAAAAGGGAGGAAAGAAAAGTAACAAGACAACTCAGCTATTGTGTATGAGAGAGAGAGAAAAAAAAAAGAGAGAGAGAGAGAGAGAGAAAGAGAAAGAGAAAGAGAGAGAGAGAGAAAGAGAGAGAGAAAGAGAGAGAGAGAGAGTAAATATTTGTTCTGTTTTTTCCTTATATATTTTCGCTGTCTTAAGACCATGGCATGTGTGGATATGAGTTTGTGCATGAAATTCGCGCTCGTTGCAATGTTATTAAAATATTATGGAAAGTACAGATATATTCAGTATATATATATATATGTAAAAATGTGCTTATAAAATTAGTATGAATAATTATATACTGTTTATGTATGCCACATTCACTAATAATTATTAACTATTAAATTGTATTATAAATACGAAACAATAAATGTCCGTCGTCAAATACAAATAATTGATATGAAAGAAGCGAATAGAATGTAAGTGTTGCAAGAGCAGACAAAGTTAATAAAAACCACGTTGCAAAATTAAGTCTTGTGTTGCATATTGTCACGTGTGTTCCAGATTTTTGCGACATGACTGCTGCTGCACACTTGAAAAAGAAAGAGGGAGAGGGTGGGAGAGGGAGGGAGTGGTGCATGGGAGGTGGAGTGGGAATGAGAGGGAGTGGTGCATGGGAGGTGGAGTGGGAGTGGTGCATGGGAGTGGGAGTGGGAGTGGGTGGGAGTGAAGGAAATGATAAAGAAAGGAAAAGAGTAAAGACCCGAAAGAAATGTAAATATAGGATAAATTTGGAAGAGTAAGAAACGGGACATGACAAGAGAATTCAGACACGACACTGAATTAAGAGAGAGAGAGAGAGAGAGAGAGAGAGAGAGAGAGAGAGAGAGAGAGAGAGAGAGAGTTAAATAAGTTAAGTAGACAGTTCTATAAATGTGACTGCATGAGTGATCGTCGTTTTACCACAAGTATAAAGAGAAAATGGGGAATAGGGGAAAGGGAAACGAGGAGGGAAAAGAGGAGGAAGACTGAGTGATACGGAGGGAGGGAGGAGAAAAAGAGGTGTAGGGAATAGGAAGAGCCGTAGGGAGGAGGAAGAGCCGTAGGGAGGAGAAAGAGCCGTAGGGAGGAGGAAGAGCCGAAGGGAGGAAGGGTGGCAGCAGAAGGGAGTGAGGGAGGAAGGGCACCAACAGAGGGAGGGAGGGGAAGGGGATGAAGCAACAGGGACGGACACAGGATAACACAGTTCCCAGAAGAGGTCCCGTTCCATCACTGTTTAACTGGAGAGATAGGCAGCGGTGAGGGGACGACGACATAGCAAGGGGGCGGGGGGGAGGGGCATGAAGGGGGCAGCGGTGAGGGGAGGATAACAAGGCATGGGGCAGGCATATACAGGGGGGGGGGGGATGGGGAGGGGTATGAGGGAGGGAGGGAGTTAAGAGGAAAGGAGATGTGAAGGAAGTTTGATAAGAGATGAAAATAGGGAGAAAGGAAGACAGTAGGAAGTTCAGGGGGAGTGAGGGAGAAAGGGAGGATGTTTAAGAGAAGGGATATTGGTAGGGAGGGAAGGAGGGAGTTTGGATATTGGTAGGGAGGGAAGGAGGGATTGGTTTAAGAGAAGGGATATGGGGAGTGCATGGGGGTAGATGGGGGGTGCATGGGTGTGAAGGGAGGAGGGAGACGAGGGGAGTGAAGGTGGGGTGTAAAGCGAACGAGACGAGAATTGGTGTGGAGGGAGAATAACACCGAGGGAATTAGGGGAGTGAAAGAGGGAGAAGAGAAGAGGAGAGGAAGGGTGTAGAATGAGATAGAAGAAAGGAGAAGAGAAGAGGAGAGGAAGGGTGTAGAATGAGAGAAAAGAAAGGAGAAGAGAAGAGGAGAGGAAGGGTGTAGAATGAGAGAGAAAAAAGGAAAAGAGAGGAGAGGAGAGGAAGGGTGTAGAATGAGAGAGAAGAAAGGAGAATAGGGATGTGAGAGGGAACAGGGATGTGAGAGTGGGGTGGGGAAGGAGTGGAGGAAGGTTGACAAGAGGGGGGAGGGGGGATCTGAGGGAGGGAGGGAGAGGAGGAAAGACGAGGTTGGAGGGACGATGACAAAACAGGAAGAATTGAAAATATCGATAAATGTGCAGAGGAACGGGAAAGGGGGAGATAAAAAGGGGTGTGGCGAACAAATTGAAGGAAAATTGGACATGGAAATAAAAGGGGAGATAGAATAGAAAGACAGATAGTAGAAAAGGAGAGAGGAAATAAAAGAATAAACAAGGAAAACATATTCGTATAATCTTTGTTCTAATATTTTTTTTCTCCACTTTTTGTATTGTTTTTGTTCTTACTATAGTTATGTATAAATTTCATCACCTCTGAACTCTCTCTCTCTCTCGCTCTCTCTCTCTCTCTCTCTCTCTCTCTCTCTCTCTCTCTCTCTCTCTCTCTCTCTCTCTCTCTCTCTCTCTCTCTCTCTGATATATTTTCCCTTTTCACTCTGTCTTTATTCACTTTTCTTATTTCTCATCCTCGTTATTTACTTTTCTGGTAATTTATCAGGTATTTGGGTCCTTCCTTTTAGTGTTTATGCTGTGTATGTATGTATTATTATTTTTCTAGTTCTCATTACTCCCTCCTTTCACTCTCCCCTTCCATCCTTCCTCCACCCTCCCCTCTTCTTCCTCCTCCACCCTCCCCTCTTTTTCCTCCTCTACCCCCCTATGCCCCCCTATATAGCTCGGCAGGATAGTGAAAATATCTTTCAGTTAATGATGCAAGCATGAAACTTTGCATAGTTGAAGTTCAACCACTCCTTTTATGAAAAATCACATTAGCCACATGAAATCTTCATTAGGGCGGCCATTTTCCAAGATGGCCGCCAAACCTTTGATTTTCACTGTATACACCTATGGTACGTTTCGGTTTGAGTTACTGTGGGGTTAGTGGTGATTCTACAGGAATCTAAATTGTATCAATGGACAGCTAGAGGTATTAGCTTTCTAAATATATAAGGGCCAAGGGGGCCGCGGCCCCCTGGCCCCCCCTGAGCCCGCCTATGGCGCCCCCCTTAGGAGCTAACCCTACTCCCCATGCCCCCTTGCATGCACGAATTTACTTCTCTCCCTTAGGTAAATAATGTATTTTTGTATTTTTCCTAAGAGTTCACGCTCCCCTTGAATCTTACTGACGCCCTCCTAGGGCGGCGCGCTCCTCAGGTTAAGAACTACTGCACTACAGCATAATACATTCTTTGATTTTACGCCGGTTTTCTACAGGTGGGCTTAATATTGCCCAAATAATTGATTCTGCTTTACTTTTGGTAACTATAATTATTTATTCAATTTTCACATTTTCCGACCTAAATTTATTTTAAAAAGTAAGTCTTTAATTAATAAGAAACTATATAAAATTTGACGTATTTAAAAAATAAAATTGATTGGCAGCATTAAAAAAATAATACATATTTGTATATTATGCGCAATAATTGTCAATATTTCTACGGCTAGATGTAGGACTTTTAATGATTATGGTTCGAATCTAGTTGTATCCCATACACCAATGTGCTTGTGAAATTCCAAGGTGGTAAAAGGATAACCCCTCGACCTCGGATTATCAGTTATACTATTTGACAGGCATATTTCTATATTACCTACATGATGACAGATTCAACAGTATTATCGGTATCTAAAGTAACTGATTGGCAGAAATGTTGTCTGTGTCAGACCATCAAAGGAGAGGAGCTAAAATCACCCCCTTCTAGATATAAAGTGACAGAAGATAGAGATGGCTATGCCATGATAGCAAGGAATGTCCCTTTATTTAAAGAAATTAATAAGTCACCGATTATACTGGACCCAAAACGGTTAGACGATGGGGATGGAATAACAGAGACCCTAAGGAAGAACAAGGCTGTATACCATCAAAGCTGTAGACTCTTGTTCAGCAACAGCAAACTTGAGAGAGCAAATAAAAGGTCAGCTGGTTCCAGCAAGAACGTGGAAATTCCTGAGAAATGTAGGCGATCGAGTTTGGAAAGTGAAGTATGTTTTCTGTGTGAGAAGAAAGCTCCATCCCATGATCTCCGGCATGCCATGACACTGGAGTTAGACAAGAGATTGAATGAATGTGCTAGGACTCTAAATGATGGTAGACTGCTGGCAATTTTAAGTGTAGGAGATGCTGTCGCCCAAGAACTACAATACCACCGGGCCTGTTTAACAAAACTTTATAACAGGGAGAGGTCTATGATGAGAAAGGAAAACATGGAAAGCCTACCAAATAAGGACAAAGACAAATACCTTCAAGTTTTCTCTGAACTTCTTCTCTACATTACAGAAACTAACTCAAGCACCAACGATCCAGTAGTGTTTCGATTAGCAGATTTGGTCAGTCTTTATCAACAACGATTGAAACAGCTTGGCATTCACAACCCTAATGTTAATTCAACAAGACTGAAAGACCAACTATTATCTGAAATACCTGAATTAGAAGCACATAAGAAGGGGAGAGATGTTCTTTTAGCTTACACTGAAGATGTTGGTTCAGTTTGTTGGTCCATGCAATATTGTATTTATGCTTTTGTATATATGTGTTTTTTAATTTATTTCTGGTTGTTCTAGAGAGGCAGTTCACCTCTTACAGCGCTTATGAGTTTCAATGCATTCGTTCCTGCACATTTTTGTCCTATGTTGAAAAAATTGTATTGTTTTTTGTCGGATAATTAAGATTTTCTTTCCGCCATTTTGAATTCAAATGGCCGCCAATTGTAAGGTAATCATAGCCAATGTATATTTAAGTTGAAAGGTGTATATTGAAGTCAGATACTAAATTTTGTCACATTTTATGACTCGGATAGATTTTTAGGGACAACTTAGATTTATTCTCGTGAAAACCTGCAGTCATTGTCCGCCATCTTGAAAAATGGCCGTCATATTGAATTTTTTTGTTGGCTAATGTGCTTTTCTGTTAGAGGGAATACTGGGCTTGGTTCATGCCAAATTTGGTGCTTGCATCATTAAGTGAAAGATTCATCTGATATTTTGAGTTAAGCTGCCCAGCTAATATACCCCCGTCATGCACATCTCCCCCATATCCTCCCCCCCACCATTCCCTGTCACTCCCTCCCACACTCCGGAAATTGCTGGGGGGAGCATTTTCCTTCAATCTATCCGTCCACACTCTCCATTCCACCCCACCCCACTCCCCCTCCATCTACCCCACTCACTCCCTTCATTGCATACCCCTCCTTCCACCCCTCCTTCCACCTCACTCCCCTCCCTCTACCCCACTCCCCTTTCACAGCACCCCCTCCCCCCAACCCCTGTCATGCCCATCACCATTCTCTCCTCTTGCACTCCCCCCCCCCCCCCCACTCCAACACCCCTTACACACACATACACGCACTCACGCACGCACACTCTCTCTTCATATATAATTAAGACAAACTGTGTGTATGTGTATATATGTGTATGTGTATGTGTGTGTGTGTGTGTGTATGTGTATCTGTAAAAGTATGTGTGTGTGTGTGTGTTAATATAGGAGAGCGTGAGAAAGTTATTACTATAGATGCATCTGTACGATACGTGTCAAGTACCGTATGTATGTATGTGTGTATGTATGTATGTATGTGTTTCCTTCCCCTTCGTTCCTCTAATTATCAACATAATTTCCCATCAAGTTTTTCTCTTAATTCCTCCCATTCGCACTTCCTGCATGACCCACCCTCTCTCTCTCTCTCTCTCTCTCTCTCTCTCTCTCTCTCTCCTCCACACACTCTCCCCCTCCTCTCCCCATCCCCCTTGCCTTCCTTGCCATTCTCCCTTCCCTCCCCTTCACCTTTCCCATTCTCTCTCTCTCTCTCTCTCTCTCTCTCTCTCTCTCTCTCTCTCTCTCTCTCTCTCTCTCTCTCTCTCTCTCTCTCTCTCTCTCTCTCTCTTTAGATATCTACACACCTGTTCCTCTCCCTCTCCAAATATCTCTCACTCTCCTCTCCTCTCACTCTCCTCTCCTCTCACTCTCCTCTCCTCTTCTCTCACTCCTTCCATCTTTGACGAGTTAGCATAGCATAACCAAACAGTCTTGCTAGGACCAATGTATCTGTTGCTGTTTAATGTATGTTGTTAGTTGGCGTTCCTGTGTGTATGTTATTCCTTCTTTCCTTTATTCTTTCTCCCTTTATTCTCTGATCCTCATATTCTTTCATTTCGTGTTCTCCCTCCTCCTATTCTCTATTCCTCTATTCTCTCTCCTTCATATTCTTTCATTTTCATATTCTCCCTTTATTTATATTATATTATTTATATTATTTTTATTTTTATTATCTTATATTATCTGCCTTTCATATAATACTCCCCAATTTTCCTAATGTTATTTTTTTTTCTCTCCTTCTCATCATCATCATTTTCTCCCTCTCTCATATTCCCTGCGTTTTATTTAACTTTATTCGTGTTCTCCTCCCACCTACATGCCCTCCTCCACAAGCCCCATCCCCCCCACACGTCCCCCTCCACATCTTACCCCCCACATCTCCCCCTCCACATCTTACCCCCCACATCTCCCCCTCCACATCTTCCCCCCCCCCCCACACACAAACTATTCTCTCTCCCTCCTAGCATATTTTTTTTCTTCTCACATCTATAGCCTTTCATAATTATACTTTCTCTTTTTTCAAGTTGTATTTTTTATTCTTTTCCACACTCCCATCTCTTTCTCATCCATCCACTGCCTCTTCTCCATCTCTGCCTCACACTTCTTTAACTAACTTCACACTCACTAATATTTCCTTACACACACACATACACATTCTGTCTCCTTGTCTTGCCTCACACTCCCCTTCCCTCTCTCCCCTCCTCCCTCCTTCCCCTCTCTCCAACCTCTCACTCTCCCTCACTCCTCCCCCTCCCTCCTTCCTCCCCCCCGTCCATCTCACTTCTCGCCCTCCCTTATATTCACTATCCTCCCTCCCCTCCCTCCCTCGCTCACACTCCCCCCTCCCTCCTTTCTCTTCCCCTGTCCCTGCACCTCACCAATATCTCCCTCCACACAGACACACACACAAACACACACACACATACACACTCAGGCTTTTCTCTTTCAGTCCACTCACGACAGGTGCGCTGTCCACACGTGTTGCCTCCCATCACCACATATACCACCACGTGCTACACACACACACACACACACACACACACATATATACACGCACACACCGGCTACAGTACATTATACAAACTTACATATATCTGTGTTAACGTGCAACACACAAACACACACCGGCCACAGTACATTATACAGACTTACACACATTTGTCTTAACGTGCAACACAGTATACATATAGACTTATACGGTTACACTAATATGACTCTGCTTGGGTACACATGGACACACAGACCACACATACAATGCACACAACTCCTGTCTTATTGTCATTATACATACCGGTCACCACATTCACACACCTATACCCTCATTTGCACATAAAACTCTCTACCAACTAAAATTACACACACACACACACACACTCACAGACATTATGCATTCAGTTGATGTGTGTGATATTCCTTCAAAGCATTTCATCACACCTGGAGCCAGATAAAATAATATTCCACTCGTGGTTTATAGGCAGTTATTGTTGTTCTTCTCTACATGTGTGTTTTGCAAGACTTGTGATTATGGTGATTCGTGCGCCATTAATCATGCACAGTGTTATGTGATTCGTGCTTAGTGTTCCGCTCAGATGGTTCTCGTGCAACGTGGATTCTATAATGTACACCCGGCAGCATAAATTCGCGTCCATCTCATGTATTGTACAAACTTAATATTACTACTATGACCAGATAGTTGCATTCTGAACCAGTTTGTATTCTATAAACATACGTAATTTATCACATGAAAATTATATCTGTCATCTCTGCATTACAATTGTGTTACAACATAACTATAGCTAGTACATACGAAGGTGGAAATGAAGCGAACATATGCTGCCGACTGTACTGTCTTCGTCTGTGGTGCCTCACTGAAAATTGAAAGTGTCTTGAACAATACGTAGTGATTCTTTAGTCATGGTTTCTTATGTGGTATATTAATTTTATCATCCTGCAAATAAAAAAGAGGTTGGTGGATATAAGACCTTCCTTTGAGGTTCAATTCTAATGACCCACGTAGACTATGAAAGACGAGGAATATAATCATGGTTTAGTATTTGCTGATTTTACTCTTGCATGGTTGTGGTCTGAATAACATAAACAAGATTATACTCTTTCCCTCCAGTGTCTATTGATTTGCTTTCCTTGTTATTCAGCTATTCAAAATTTAATATACTTTACCTAATTCTGCTTGTAAATCCTAAAGTAACTAAAACGTGAGGAGTTAATATTCGATGAAACATTGTGATTTTTTTTTTTTGTGTGTGTGTGTGCCATGACTGAAAGAACAAAATATTTATCTAGAAAAGGAAGCAGGACCTTTTTTATTTTTTTACCAGTTATTATGATTTGAAAACTGTAAAATATTCTTTCTATTGGTGTTCATAATAAGTGTATTATAGTGCTCGTACGAATAACCAGTCGGAAATCCATTGTTACTTGTTATATTTTATTCCCTGTGTTGATGCGATATTTATTTTGGTGAAGCGGAAATACCGTAACAAGTGTCGCTATTTTAGTAAAGTTTTTTTTTTAATGGTATAGTTAGTTGTGCTACAGCATATGCAAGAGTTTTTATTGTGTTGCTAACGGCTGAAATAACGAGGACTGGATATATGAGAGAGAAACAGTGAATCAAACTCCATTCTGTGGGTTATCAGTTGAGACTCCTGATACGACCTGTTATCTGAGTGACATGTGGGTGAGGGAGTGAATTGTTGAGGTGGTGGAACGCTGATAAGAGTGGACGCGGGGAGAGATAACCATAGAAACATCGGAAATAACACAAACGGAGGTGAGTATAATGCAAGTGCTGGATGTGTTTGTGTGTGTGTTTGTTTATGTTTATGATCCCTTCGCCTTTCTGTCAGTTATGTCAGATCGGTATTTTGTCTTATCTCTTCTTAACTCTGTGACTGACTTGACGTGTGTGTTTCGCTTCCTCCTTACCTTGCTTTCATATCTATTATAATCTTATCATCATCTCGTGGTGGGTAGCTTATTTGGGGTTTGATATCTTACAAGTTCTAGAGGTATAGGCTACGTGATGTTGGGACCCTTGTGTGTTGATAACTCTGACAAACTGAACACTGTGGTGAAATCTCATGTTGATGTTCATGTTAGTCTATGATAATTTTATGTTAGGAGATGAAGTATTATAAAGCCTCTCTGCCTAGCTTATAAAAAATCTGACGGTCTCTCTCTCCCTCTCTCTCTCTCTCTCCACACATCACAACATATCACATCTGCACAGAGCCCCTTCCTATTCCCCCCTCTTCACCCTCCCAATCCCCTTCCCCCTCTCCCTCTCCCTTCCCCCTCTCCCTCTCCCTTCCCCCTCTCCCTTCCCCACCCAGACTCAGCAAACTATAGTCTCTCAGCAACTTTCAACAATGTGACGTGCCCTCAGTCACACCCCACCCATCCGGTCCCTCACACACCCACACCACCTTACTGTATCCACCCACACTCACGCCCCCGCCCCTAACCCTCCCTCCCTACCTCCCTTGCTTATATCCTCACACCCTGGACCCACACACACATACACACACACAGGTCAGTATCCCTCAATCATTCCAGTTTCGTCCACCTGTACACTGCATTTTGTTATTTCGTTTACTCGTATCGCTCTTTGTAACCTCATTCTTAAACTATTAAATGTATGGAATCTTTACATCCATGCTTTCTAAATGTGTTAAACTATTACTACTATTAACACTATAGTACTTCAGGGCAGTGCAACTATATTGTCACACAGATCTCTTATTCCAACACTCGATTGTACTCCTCTCACATTCATAATTTCATATCTATTTTTATTTTACACTCACACCCACTTACACATCTTGCACCCACACTTACACTTACAACCACACATCTTACACCCACACTTACACATACAAATACACATCTTACACCCACACTTACACCTACAACTACACATCTTACACCCACACTTAAACTCTTATATCTACACATCTTACACTCTCCCATCTTATACCCACACTCCTGACGCCCACACTGCACTGCGCCCACCAGCCAGCTTCTTATGGGCGTGGTGAGATCTGGTGATTCGCTGGCTCAGTGCTGACTGGAGAGGGGGTTGGGTAAGGCTGTCATCTCAACGCTTGTACACACACACACACACACACATGCATATGGATAATCAACACACACACAAACAAACACGGATAAACACACACACATACACAACCATGGATGAACACACATACACACACAAACAAACAACGACAAGGCTAACAATAAAGACTCTACCCAGACATATTCTAATCAGTGACAAGAACCAGACCACCAGCAAGATGCGGGTCACACAAACCTAATGTACAGTTGTGGGAAAATGTTTTAACTCATAATATTATAATGGTAACTTAAATAATTATACACCTTCCCTCTACTATAGGTCTATACTGAAGTGGGTATGTTGTATATACCTAAATTATATTCTGCCCTGAGGTAACTGCTTGCATCTTCACTCATCCAGGCCGCATACTTCCATTCTGTTGCCCATATTAGGATACCCAAGCCTAGTTGTTGTCTGGGATTATCTGCCACATCATTGGTCTGTTCCCAAGAGTTCATTTCGGCTTTATATAAGGATAATTGTTGGAACCCGTTCAGTGGAATATAAAAATGTTGCTGTGTCGGGTGATTTAACAAGACCGGGATGAAAAGAAAATTGGATTACCTCTGTGCAATATGGATTCTTTCTCCAATTACTACGTTGAGTTTGGTTTGATTAGGATAGAATAGGATTGGATTGATTTGGTTAGGTTAGGTTAGATTAGGTTAGAATATTTTAGGATTGGTTTGATTAAGATTCGATTGATTTGGTTAGGTTGTTAGTTTAGGTTAGGTTAGAATATGTTAGGATAGGTTATAGGCTAGGTTTGATTAGGTTAGGGTAGGTTTGAGTAGGTTAGTTTAGTTTAGGTTAAGTTAGAATAGGTTAGGATTTTATAGGCTCGGTTTGATTAGGATAGGATAGGTTATAAGCAAGGTTAGGTAAGGATTGTTTATATTAGGATACGATGGGTTAAGATAGGATAGAATATATTTTTTCTTCCTTATAATTAATTTCGTTCCTCTATTTATTTCGTCCCATATCTAATTCCTCCTTTACTTTTATTATTTTATCTTTTCTTTGTACCCATTTTCATTTCTCTACCTTCTCTCTTCATTCTTTTTCATCTGTATCTTTCTTTCTCTTCTTCTCCCAATTTATCTCTCTCTCTATCCCTCCTAATTCATCTCTCTTTCTATCCCTTTCCCAATTAATCTTTCTTTCTATCTATTCTCTTCTTATTCCTCTTCCTATCCTTCTCTTCCTATCCTTCTCTTCCTATTCCTCTCATCACTCTTCCTATCCCTTCACTCTTCATCAGCCAACTCTCCCTCTCCTCTTTTTTCCAACCAGCGTGAGTTTCTGTGTTATCTCCGTTTTTCTGTCCCTCTCGTATCATTCTACGCTCTCTCTCTCTCTCTCTCTCTCTCTCTCTCTCTCTCTCTCTCTCCCTTTTTGATGAAACTGTGCTGGCGGTTCTTTTGTGATATAAAGATTGGAGAGGGAGGGAGAGAAAGGAGGGAGAGGGGGAGGAGGGCAGGGAGGGAAAAGAGGGAGAGGGGGAGGAAGGTAGGGAGGGGAGAGGGGAGGAGGGCAGGGAGGGAAAAGAGGGAGAGGGGAGGAGGGCAGGGAGAGAAAAGAAGAGGGAAGGGAAAGGGAGAAAGAACGAATGAAAGAAGGATAAGAAGGAAATAATGAATGGGGAGGAAAAGAGGTAAATGAGAGAAAAAAGAAGACAGGGAATGAAACTAAAAATGAACTAAAAATAAAAAAATAAAAACAAGAGAAAAAGAGGAGAGTGAGATAGAGAAAAAGAAGAGAGAGAGAGAAAATTGGAGAGAGAGAGAGAGAGAGAGAGAGAGAGAGAGAGAGAGAGAGTGAGTGAGATAAAGAAGGGGTGGAAGGGAAGGAGTGAAGATGAAAGAGACCGTGTGGGAATGATGACGTATCTGGCGCCTGTTCCTACCCCCTTGTTGCCTTTACCTTACCTCCCTTATACCTTACCTTCCTTCTTACCTTCCTCCCTTATACTTTACCTTCCTCCCTTATCTTCCTTCCTTACCTCCCTTGTTGCCCTTACCTTCCTACCTAATCTTCCCTTACCTTCCTCCCTAACCTTACCCTCCTCCCTTATACCTTACCTTCCTTCCTTCCTTATCTATCTCCCTTACCTTCTTCATCTTATCTTCCTCTCTTACCTTACCCTACCTTCCTCCCATACTTTCCTCCCTTATCTTCCTCCCATACCATCTTCTCTCCCCTGTCATCCCTATCCCTGTTTATCCCTTCTTCACTCTGCTTCACAAATTTGTCAAACCCCGTGGCCTTGTAACCCACATAGTCTTGGCGAGGTATTCCAAGGTTTATCCAAGCCAATATTCATCAGTTTCTTGAAAGTATTAAGGTATTTTATTCGTGTAACACTTACCGTACTACGAAACACTTTGCATCGGTGTGACCTCTTTAGCTAGTTAAATCATTTGGCGTTAGCTTAAATGAATTTATTTAATTTGAGTCTTCATTATAGATATTTCAAGTAGACCTGTTAAAATAATATGTGATTTAACCTACCGATCACACACACACACACACACACACACACACACACACACACACACACGTTTCTTATGTTTTTATATTTCGCATAGACAGTGTCGACAATCATGATTTTTTTACAGATGAGTGTTTAAAACTTGACTTTTTGGCACTGTCTTTACGAAGTGTAAGCATTTTGTCAAGTATCTTCACAGACCTTTCCATCTCGTGTGTGTGTGACGTTGTTGTTGTTGTTGTTGTTGTTGTTGAAGTCTAGTGAACCATTGTCTGTCTCCTTTTGTATGCTTTTTCTTTATTCCAATACTTGTGAAGTCCGTCCTCTCAATGGCTTTATTATTGTCGCTTTCACACTTATATACTGACTTTGTAGTGTGTATGTATATATATGTGTTGTAGACTCCCGAGACGAAAACAAACAGAACCCATTGTTGTTGTTATTGTTGTTGTTGTTGTGTTTTGAAGGCCTCCTCTAGTTGTTGATGCCTTCTTCCATTGTTGTTGTTACCCCATGTTATATATAATTATTCTCTTGGTCCATGGCTGATATTGAGGTCATTCGTGTTGATGCTATACCTATTGATCTTATTATTTTCGTGTTTGTTTATTGATATTTTGTTTTCTTGTGTTTGTGTTCGAATTTATTGGGATGTTTTTTTTTTTTTTTTTTTTTTTTTTTTAAATCTTGTGGTCGTTTGATCCTTCTCTTCGCAGGTGACAAACTTTTATTCATTATTTTGTTTTATTTTGTGTGTGTGTATGAGAGAGAGAAAAAAAGAGAGAGAGAGAGGGAGAGATTGTGTGTGTGTATCTGCCATCTGCCAGTGTATATGTATGTATGTATGTACAGTATATATATATATATATATATATATATATATATATATATATATATATATATATATATATATATATATATATATATATATATATATATATATGTTTGTCTGTGTATGCATGTATGTATGTGTGTGTGAAGGTCAGTGTACCGGTCAATATACTCATCTCCACCACCTACACCTACACCACTACCACCACTACCACCACCTACACCGGTTCTTCTCCCACGTGTCCCGCCCACTTGCTTCCTTCCCAATGGACCATCTACATCTTCACAACACACACACACACAAAAAAAAAAAAAAAAAAAAAAACTTAATTCCCACCTTCATAGACAGGTGTTTGTGTGTATGTGTGTGTGTGGGGGGGGTTGATTGTGTGTGTTTGTTTGTTTGGGGGGGTATTTGTGTTTGTTTATGTGTGTGTTTATGTGTGTGTTTGTGTTTGTGTTTGTGTTTGTGTGTTTGTTTGTTTGGGGGGGTGTTTTTGTTTGTTTGTGAGTGTTTGTTTGTTTGTTTGTGTGTTTATTTGTGAGTTTGTGTGTGTATGAGAGGAAGAATGGAAGGAATATTGAAAAAGATGAAATAATTGAAGAAAAGTGAAGTGAGACGGAAGAGAGAGAGAGAGAGAAAAAGAGAAAGAGAGAGTGAGAGAGAGAAAGAGAAAGAGAGAGTGAGAGAGAGAGAGAGAGAGAGAGAGAGAGAGAGAGAGAGAGAGAGAGAGAGAGAGTGATGGGGATAGAGATAACATACGACTAGTGGCAAAATATCTGAGAGCCACGTTTATTCTTCCTCCCTCATTTTCCCATCTCTCTCTCTCTCTCTCTCTCTCTCTCTCTCTCTCTCTCTCTCTCTCTCTCTCTCTCCTTTTTTTTTCCTTTTTCACTTAACTTTTTCTTTTCCTCCCCTCTCGACTTTTCCCCTCTACAGCTTTGACACATTTTTATCCTTTCACGTTTATTTGTTTTGTCTCTTTTTATTTACCCTCTTATTCTGGTTTTATTCTCTTAATTCTCAAGCATCATTCATTTTTTCCCCTCTACCTCTCATCATTCATTTTTCCTCATACTTTTCCCAATTTGTGGTTTTCCTATCGTTTGTTTACTTGATTCCTTCCTTTCCCTGATTCATTTCTTTCCCTGATTCATTTCTTTCCCTGATTCATTTCTTTCCCTGATTCATTTCTTTCCCTGATCCCTTTCTTTCCCTGATTCATTTATTTCCCTGATTCCTTTCTTTCCCTAATTCCTTTCTTTCCCTAATCCCTCTTTGTATAGCCTAGTTATTCATAAATCTGTACTGCATTTTTTTATAACCATGAAACAGTGTGTTGTGTATTTAGTATAAGATTTCAGTTCCTTTATATTTCACATACCTTTTTTCTTTGGTTCTCTATTTCATGTTCTAATCTAATTTTCCAGTGTCTCTTGGCCTGTTTTATTCTCTTTACTTTACTTTACTTTACTTTACTCTTATTCTCATTCCTTCATGTTCCTCCTGTATATTCATGCCTTCCCCTTCCCTCTCATGCTTCTCCCACACCCTCCATTCATTCCCTCATTCTATCTTCTTCTTTCCTTCCTCTGCCTCTACCATACCATCCTCCTACACACATACCTTGTCTTCCTGTACACCCTTCCTCATGCACTATTACCGTCCCTGCTATTTCCCTTTCCTTCCTGCCCTCCATACCACCCTCTTACCCCACTCCTGCCCCTGCACAACCTTCTCGTCTCCTGCCCCCTGCCTTGCCTTCCTTCCCATACCCAATTCCTGCCCCTGCCACATTTTCCTCCTACCCAGTTACTGACTTCCCTTTCTTCCTTCCTCAACTCCTCCCCCTGCCTTGTCCTCCTTCCCATACCCCACTCCTGTCCCTGCCACATTTTCCTCCTCCTACCCCCTCTGCTGTCACTGCCTTGCCCTCCCTTCCTCCTTCCCTCTCCTGCCCCTCCATGCCTTGCCCACCTGAACCTCCTGGGACTCATTTCCTCAACCCTGACTGACATTCTATTTCAGGTCCCTTCCTTCCTGGTTGCCTTCCTTCCTTCCTGGTTGCCTTCCTTCCTTCCTTCCTGGTTACCTTACTTCCTTCCTTCCTGGTTACCTTACTTCCTTCCTTCCTGGTTACCTTACTTCCTTCCTTCCTGGTTACCTTACTTCCTTCCTTCCTGGTAGCCTTCCTTCCTTCCTTCCTGGTTACCTTCCTTCCTTCCTTCTTTCCTGTTTTCTTTCGTGTTTTTCTTCCTTCATTTCTGTCCTGTTTTCCTTCCTCTATAGTTTCACTTCATCCTTTCTTATTTTTTCCTACATTCCTTTACCACCTTAATATTTATCTTCCTTCTTCCAATCCCACCTATATTTCGGAGCTTTTGCTTCTACCTTTATTTTTCACCCTAAAAAAAAAAAAATGTATTATATTTTAGTGCCTATATCTCACAGCCTAAATTCCCTACACTACTAACCTTATTGTCAACATTCACTTACGTATTCCATTAATATATTTTCATTTTTTTCTCCCATACAGGTAAGTGTCTGTGGCTACATCTATATAAAGGACATCAGTCGAGAAGGACAGGTAGCACTGGTAAGACACAATAATTATATGTGTTTTTATATCTATTATTTCGGCTGGGTTGGTCGGGCTTGATATACTGTAGGTGAAAGGAAGAAATGGAGGAAGAAGAAGAGAGAGGAAAAGGTGTACCGGGAATGTTTTATTGTTGGTGTGAAAAGCCTGGAGAAGAAAGGTGGTGTGAAGGAAGGAGAGATGCTGTTGTAAACTATATATATAAAAACTGTGTGTGTGACAGGAATGGAGGGTAGGATGGGAAAACGTATAGAGAAGGTAAGGAAGATACTTTGTAATCAGGTTATTGATGTATGGATAAGAGGAGAGAAAGTTAATTGTGTGTACATAATTATAGAGGATAGGGAACGAACGATAATATGTGAAGAAAATATGTGAAGAAGAGAGAGAAAAAAAAAAGTAAAAATAAGGGGATACAAGAAATGGGATGAGATTCTTTACAAAGGTGAGTCTGGGAATGATCAGATGAAGGATACCAGTACTCCTTTCATGGTAACTTTCCTTCATTCAATTTGCTTCTGTTTAGTATGGTTGAATATGCTTTTGTTTCTATGTATGTTTTTTTTTTTTTTTTTTTTTTTTTTTTTGTGTGTGTGTATGAAACATTATGTACATTAACCATTTTGATCGTGTAGAAATGTAGATTGTGTAGTTTTTTTTTTCCTTTGTGTATCAGTGTGTATTTGCATGTAATTGTTTCGCATGCATTTTGATTTTTTGTATAATATATACCCTGGCGTGTAATATAATTTGCCTGCGGTGCGCGTGTGATTAAGTTGGTGTGTGTGAGTGTAGTGCCTGGTATTGGAACCGTATATGTATGTATGTGTGTATGTATGTATGTATGTATGTATGTATGTATGTATGTATGTATGTATGTATGTATGTATGTATGTATGTATGTATGTATGTGTGTATGTATGTATGTATGTATGTATGTATGTATGTTCCTTTTGGTCGTGACTGCTGAGTTTGATTATCTGGATCTGGTTTACACGGTTGATGTAGTTAGAAAATTGGAGGTTAGTGAGTCCTTCAAACATTGCCACGAAACACCACCTATATTGAAGGGGCATATTTCGTGGCATTATCAGGAGGAATCAGAAGCCACCAACTTTCGTACACGATCACACAGGGTCCTTAAGGGAATAGCTCGTTTTTACAGGTGTAATTATTTATTATTATTATTGTTTTTTTGCCGGTGGGGGGGGGGGCGGAACTGGAGAGCTACTAATACCTCTAAACTCCGCCACCAGGAAACACTCTACCGAAACTTGAACGAGTATTGGATATTTGTTGTTGCACTGATTAGATTTGATAAAGCTACGTAGACTCCAGTTCCTCCACAACATGCGACCCCCTCAACTGACGCTATACTTGTTGACTGAGTGTGTGTACCTGCGTGTGTGTGTGTGTGTGTGTACCTGCGTGCGTGTGTGTGTGTGTGTGTGATTGTGTGTGTACGTTTGATCGCTTGTGATTCATTTTCCGTGGGTTGGATTGCGTGTAACAGCATTCGATTACCGTGTCCATTCGTATTATATATATTTTTTTTATTATTTCAGTGCGGTGTACGTTTGAATGCTTGTAATAATTTCTTGCGATGATCAGTTTGTGGTGGCGTGCAGTCATGAAGTTGTGTGCAGTGGTAAATAATTGCTTGCGGTCTCGAATAATCACAGGGGGTCACGTGAAACTACATGGGGTTACGAGCGATTGGTCTGAGTTGAGAGTAATTGCCTGCATGGGTTGGTGGGTTGGTTGGTTGAGGTGATATTGGCTTGGCGGTATTTCCATGTATAGTGTTGGTGGTGGTGGTGGCAAGGTACAGCCGGACCAGACCAGACCAAAAAGTACGAGACAGACCAGACCTTAAAATATCATATAGACCAGATCAGACCAAAACATACCATACTAAACCAGACCACACAACACCATATCACACGACACCACACCAAATTAAACCACACAACACCACACAAGACCAGATTACACCACACAACAGATCAATCCAGACGACACCAAAACAGACCTGAAAAGACTAGACCAAACCTGACCAAATAAGACAAGAGCAGGAGAATACTGACCAGAAAAGACCAGACCAGACCACTTGGATAACTCGACCCACTACACTAGCCAGCTACAGGTTGACACTCACAACCAGAGAAAATCAAGTGACTGGGGAATGAGTGTGTGAGTGTGTGACGAGAGAGAAAACAAATACAAGCGAATGACTGCAGAAGGACGTCCTCTTAGCTCAGTGAGGCTCGGGTGGCGTCGCGTCTATTAAATAATATGCCTCGGTGATTTCAGTCTCCTAGTGCGTCACATTACCATAAGCTGTTCTTGAAGCGACGGAACATTGGCAAGACACGACAAGGCAGGGAGAAGCACGATGGAATATGATGGCAATTAAACCTTTTATATACATACCGGGTATCTCAAATAACGAAATGACGCTTACGTGAAAATGATAATTGAAGGAAGGGGAAGAATATTAATGTCCCGTCCAACCAGACAGACAGCCAGACAGCCAGCCAGACAAACAGCCAGCCAGCCAGACAGTCCCTCATTATACACTTTACAGCAGCCTTTAATTCAACCTGGGCTGACCTTCTTATTCATTAATTAACTCGGGTCCCACTGTCCTCATGACTAACCCTTCCTCTCTCTCTCTCTCTTCCTGTGTGTGTGTGTGTGTGTGTGTGTGTGTGTGTGTGTGTGTGTGTGTAGGTCCAATATTGACTCAGTTCCTGGCCACGGCAGATGTGGAATGAAGGTGGAGTGAGTGGAGGGAAGGGTGGAGTGAAGGATAGAGATGACAGATGGAGGAAAGGAGAGGGAGGGAGGGAATGAAGGATATAAGTGAAATGAAATAAGATATAAAGTATAGTGGAAAAAGAGTGAGCTTTATGGAGACTTTAAAAGGGACCCTGTGATCGTGTATGAGACCTGCATGGTGGCTTCTGATTCCTCCTGAGTATGCCACGAAACAAGCTCATCTAATATAGGTGGTGTTTCGTGGCAATGTTTGAAGGACTCGCTAACCTCCAAAATTCTGACTAACATCACGGTGGTCCTTAAGCAGAATGGAATAAAGATAGTGAGAGAGAGAGAGAGAGAGAGAGAGAGAGAGAGAGAGGGAGAGAGAGAGAGAGAGAGAGAGAGAATAGATGAAAGGAGGAAAAGATTATAAGGAGTGACAGAAGCAGAAGAGGAAGGACAATATGTTAGAAAAGGAGGATCTGAGCTGATGAGGAGGGACATGGGAGAGTCAGACATCACTAAGGAGGGTGGTATGAGGAGGAAGGAAGGGTTACAGGGAAGGGTTAATAAGAGTGAGAGAGAGAGAGACACAGACAGACAGAGAGAGAAAAAAAGAGACGGAAAGGTAGACAGAGAGAGAGAAAGAGAGAGACAGAGGGGGGAGGAAGAGAGAGAGAGACAGACAGAGGGGGGGAAGAAAGAGAGAGAGACAGACAGAGGGGGGAAGAAAGAGAGAGACAGAAAGAGAGAGGACAGACATGAAGAACTGTCAAGGTAAAGGGAAGGCCGAGGACCGACCCCCTTAAAACTGTGTGGGTCTGGAGGAGTCTCAAGGGGCCCTGAATGAGGCACAGGAGGCAGGGGACGGCGACCCCTTCCTCCCATCCCATCCCTTATTGACTTTTTCTCCTATCATCTCTTTTTATCGGTCTATCTCTATATCTAACTGTTTATCTACCCTGTATCCATTTATCTATGAATGAAAAATTAATGAACGAATTATGAGCGAGTTAATAAAATGAATGAATTAGTATTAGCAGGTGAGTGACTGGACGAAAGATTAAATGAAATACGAAAGAGTGAGTTAATAAATGAATAAAAATTAGTGAGTGAGTGTGTGTGTGAGTGGATGTATGAATTAGTGAGTGAGAGGCCTAGTGTTAAATAGTGGAGTAAGTTTTAATATGCACCCCAAAACATCCATCCATCCAGTGAGTGGTGTTGATGGTGGTAGTGGTGTTGGTGGTGGTGTTGGTGTTGGTGTTGGTGTTGGTGGTATTGGTAGTGGTGGTGGTGTTGGTGGGGACAGTGGTGTTGGTGGTGGTAGTGGTGGTATTGGGGTGTTGATGTTGGCAGTGTTGGTGTTGATGGTGGTGGTAGTGGTGTTGGTGGTGTTGGCAGTGGTAGTGTTGGTGATGGTGGTAGTGGTAGTGTTGGTGGTGGTGTTGGGGAAAGTGGTCGTGGTGTTGGTGGTGTTTATGGCAGTAGTGTTGGTCAAACATTACACAGCCACACAAAAGGTTCCAAACACATCTGGTTTCAATTTAGCTAAACCAGATTACATGCATATACATATATATAAAAAATGACACCAATAGATAGTGAACTACATTAATTTATCTCCCTACAGCGTTACTGCTATATATACATCACGTAATCTAATGGGCAAAGTTTGGGTACTGAGCCATGGGTATGTACAGTCGGCAGCATAAGTTCGCTTCATTTCCACCTACGTATGTATGGGTTATAGTGATGTTGTAATACAATTTTTAATGCAGAGATGACGGATATAGTTCTCATATGGTAAATTACGGATGTTGTTGGAATATAAACTGGTACAGAATGCAACTATCTGGTCATAATTATTAGCATTACTTAGTACATGAGAAGGACGCGAATTTATGCTGCCGGCTGTATGTATGTATGTATGTATGTATGTATGTATGTATGTATGTATGTATGTATGTATGTATGTATGTATGTTTAGTGGGCAGGGAGGGGGTCACTTTACATTATTATATGGGGTCAGTTTGGCATTCCATTATAGTGTTGTGGTGATAATGTCTGTGAATATTATTGCTTTATTAATGATTTCAACATATTGTGTAGAACGTGATGATGGTAGTTCTGATGATGGCTTATATAGTTTGTAATTTGTAGTTTCAATGTAATATTTATTTTTATGTACTATTCTGTAGGTTTGGGCCATAGTAAAGTTAGTTATAAGCTCCTTGGCATCTCCCCTACAATTTTTTTCTTCTCTGCATCCTTCCTATATTGGTTATCTCATGTACTGTAATACTTTTTTTTTTTTTCCGATCTGTGTATGTACGGGTTTCACATCTGACTCTATTAATTCAACTCCAGCTCTTTATCTTATCCTGCGTCCACTTTTATTACACACTCAGAATTACCCTGAAAAGTTTTTGTTGGTGTTCCATTAAATTTATACTGGAAATTAGAATCAAGGAAAAGTTTGTTGCATCCAGATTTTTATTCCAAACATTATTATTTTAGAGTCTGAGGAACGTTTGATATGACTTTTGGTATTGCATATTGCACTGTTTTCCGGAATATGCTGAAGGGTAATGTAACAGCGGTAGATTATAGGTATGAGTATATTTATTGTTATGACAAAGTGTGCTCAAGAAAATTATAATGTAGTAGCTATCTTAAAAACTCGTGGAAAATGAAGGGAAGAGTTCATTTCACACAGGCTTAAAAACTATCATAATGTCACTAATATAATAAGGAAATTGTACTATTTTCACGGCATAGTTTGGAAGAATATGTAAAAAAAGACTCCCTTGAAATTGAAACCTTGGTGTATATATAGTGGGAAAAGTGTATATATATATATATATATGTGATAAAAATGTCTTTGTCATGTTTTGCTGCAGCTGTGAAGTAGAAAGAGTATAATATAATGGTAGTAGCCTTGTGCTTCGTGGCTTTCCCTAGCCTGTTGCCTACTGTGTTTTCTTTTTATATTTCTTTTGTGATGGTATCAGATGAGGGCTTGTGTTTCCCTGTCATATCTTCATCTTTCCCTTCTTTGATTTTTTTTCTCTTCCCTTTCCTCTACTTCCTTCCCTCCCTTGTCCTCCTCCTCACTCTTTCTCCTCACTCTTTCTCCTCCTCCTCCTTCTCCTCCTCCTCCTCCTCCTCCTCCTCCCCCTCCTCCTCCTCCTCCTCCTCCTCCCCCCTCTCTCTGCTTTCCTTCCTTCCTATCACCCCTTCTGTTTCTCTCACACCTCTCACTTCTATTATTTTTATCACCCTCCTCACCTCTTCCCCGTGCCTTTACTTCCCTCACACATCTCACCCATTATCTTCATCATCATTATCGCCCACTCTATCTGCGTTTCGTCCCTCACCTACTTTCTACACTTCTCTCATCCTGTTTTATTTCTATTTTTTCCCCTCAGTTTTCTTTACCTACAGAATTCTCCTTCCTTCACTCGTTATTCTTTCTTCACACACACACACACACACACGCGCGCACGCACACGCACGCACACGCACGCACACGCACGCACACGCACGCACGCACACGCTTACACTCACACTAACATACACATACAAAAAAAAAATAGTTCCTCTTCAAGCACAGTAAAATATTGAGGTGCAGGGAAGAGTTGTCTGGAGCAAGGGATAAAAAACTGTACATGTCTCCCCGTGCCTCACCCTCCCTAAAAAAGTGTGTAGATAAATAGTGTGTAGCCTAGTGTAGGAGGGAATGGAGTGATGGCACCTGGCCTGGTCACCTTGAGAGATAACCTCCTCCCTCCCGTACTTCGATGCCCAATTATAGATTTACTCCTCGTGTCTGTCGGTGTGGCATTTTAGTAATTAACATCCTATAATATTAATCCGGTGAATGTACTTTTAGGTCTTTGAAATATTTTCAATGTAGCTTTTTCATTAGCTTTACTTTCATTAGCTTTTTTACTTTTTTTACTTTCATTAGCTTTTATCTTTTCGTCATTTTCCACAAAGTGAAGTTACATCAGTCATCATAATTATATACGCCATGGACACATTTATAACAATACGAGAGGAATAAAATTACAGATAGATAACTATATGATAAAATACGCGTCACTTGAGACTCGAGAGATTCCGAGTGTAGCAATATTGTAGAAATATTGATTTTTTTTATACTATATGATCATAGATATATATTTTGCGTACATTTGAATGTTGATAAATTTCAGATTGGTACTCAGTTGTATATACATTGGTCTACTGTGTCTTGAATTGCATTTAATTTACCGAAAAGGCCATGATTTGAAATATGCGAGCTGGTACCCTTTCGCCATCAGGTTAAAATATAGAGAAGTATAGTGTGCATATAGGAGTGGGCGCTGAAGAAGTTTTACAACACCATTGGACTAGTTGTGAGGTCGTGTGGGAGGGAGTGTGTGGGAGAAGAAGATGGTCCTGTGTGTGTGTGTGTGTTTGTGTGTGTGTGTGTGTGTGTGATACGTTTTTATGCTTGTCTCGTGTGTATGTCAGTGTATCTAGTATGTAGTTTTTTCAGGAACATTGTCCTTGTTTATCTGAAGCTGTTCCCAGTATCACCTGAATTCCCAGATGTGATTAGATTACAGAGTACACAACAAAATAATAAAAAAATAACATGACGCTCTTCTCGTACATGACCAACACATATTTTTTCGCTTACCATTTATATTATATCTCCCCCCAAAAAAAAACTCTACGGTGATGGTGGATGTTGATGCGGGTTTGACTGGCGAAGGGAAGCAAAGTTTGGAAGGAAATGTGTTGCTGTGACGCCAACCTTTCACACACACACATGAGGTGGCCCGTGTGCAGCTAGTGGCTCCAAAATGTGAACTGCACCTGCTGACATTTTAGCCGAAACAGTATGGCACAAGAGACCAAACAACTGAATACTGCAGAAAAAAAAGAAAAGGAGTGGTCTTATTCATTTCCACTACACTTCTTGCAAGATTTATATTTGAGTAAGCGTACATTCATAAGGATAGTTTGTCACAATATCCGTATGTAATAATTATCTTCTGGTTAGAGAAATGTTATAAATATCTATCGGTAGTGATGCTGGTGGTACTATGATGTGATGTGAATCTTAGTAACCTTTACCAAGATACCAGGCCTCATGTCAGGACTGAGCGTAGGTTGGACTGGGGTTGTGTAATAAGAGAGGGAATTGGTGACGGTGGAAGGGACGGGGTGAGACATGTAGGAGGGGCAGGAAAGATAGGAAATTTTGGCTGGGATTGTGGAGGAGAGGTTAGGGATGATCTGGTGGATGGAACAAGGGGTGACGGCCAGAGGAGGGAAGAGGGGGGACTTTTGGCTGAGATTGTAAAGAAGAGGTTAGGGATGATAAGGTGGAGAGAACAGGGGGTGATGGCCAGAGGAGGGAACAGGAGTGAGGTTTGAAGGAGCTCCATGGGATGTGGGCGTGAATGAGTTTACTCGTATAAGACGGACCACTTAAGGGCGTGGTGTGGGGCGTAGGGCGTAGGGGCGTACAGGTAAGGGCGTCCAACCACCTTTGTTTTATTAAAGAAGCTGCTGGCCTGCGGGGAAAAATTTGGGTGTTGGTGCGGGGAGCAGGTGAGTAGACTGGCTCCACCCACACCTGTCCACCTCTGCACACACCTGTCTAGACGACCGCCCACACCTGCCCATCGCACACACATGCAACCGGTAAACACGTGCCAACACTCACATTTATTCACAAACTAAATATACCACATCCTTAAACTCACAAAGTCACAAACATAGTTGGAATAACACTCACTTAAAGAAAATAACATACAAACACACACAAACACACACGAACGGACACCACCACCGCCAAACATACTGTACAAACTGAGCAACTTAAGGTCATGCACCAGAAGGAAGGAAGGAAGGTAGGTGTGTGTGTGTGTGTGTGTGTGTGTGTGTGTGTGTGTGTGTGTGTGTGTGTGTGAGGGAGCAGTGAACCTCGTGGCAGCTACAACTTCATATACAGTAACACTAAGCTTTGTATATAATTTTTTTTATTTTTTTGCCAGGCACCATATTCTTCAGTGTGTGTGTGTGTGTGTGTGAGAGAGAGAGAGAGTTTGCGTGTGCGTGCGTGTGTGTTTGTGTGGAGAGAGAGGACCACAACAGAAAGATCTTGCCTGTCACTTCTGTAAATTTAGTGTCGTTCCTTCAACAGTGTCCAAACTTTAACATTCTCTGACGCTTCACTTGGGATGTTGTGTCTGACTGATTACCACTCACTGAGACGACCCAATGCCAAACGTAGTGAATACAATTTAAGCCAGTCTGAAAACCCTGGGGACTAAATAATTAAATCAAGTAGTATAATGGATACCGTATGTAGCCGTAAGAGTATTAAAATCTATAATAACGCAAGATCTATAGAATGAATCAAACATTGAAAATACTTAGAATATTTTATTTAATCGAAGTCACATACAGTATACTCTAGTAACAAATGAGTTTCTGGTTGATATGTATATACGGAATTCGAGATGAGTTAAAATGTTAGCATTGTTACAACATAAAAATATACATACATACTGTACAATGATATCCTTACTTGTGTCCCGACCCACTCCTCTTGACAGCACCTCATGCAGCCGATAACAACAACCACAACAACAAAAACAACAACAACAACCACAGTATCTTGACATGACGGCTATTTATGTGTGGAGATAATATGCCTTGGTGGGTGATGTGGTTGTTAAGTAGCCTCTCCTCCTCCTCCCCACTACTGTCCCCTCCTGCTGCGACACCTACAGGAGTGTGCTTAATAAGGGGTGTATTGGATCTGAAGGGTATGAAGGATTATGATGCTAAAGAAATGTGAGCCTTGTCGTGTCATTTTTATGTATTGGTTTTACCTTTTCCTTCCTTGATTTTCCCTATTCCTTCTTGTCTACCTTACCCTACCTTGCTCTGCCCTGCCCTGTTCAACCCTAGTTTGTCCTGCCCTACCCTACCCTACCCTATACCCTAACTTTCTGTCCTTTGCTCAACCATGCTCAGTACAGCCTTATCCTGTATCCTCTTAACCTACTCTATATACCTTTCCTAACCTATTTAATATACCGTGTGCATTCCTGTCCTATATACACTGCCTCGTGCTACTACTACTACTACTACCACTACCCTGGCGTGCCTTTCATTGCCTTGTTTTCGGCTGTTCTCTTACCTATACTGTAACTTACCCTGCTCGCCTGTACTCTACGTTACCCTCCTGCCGCCAAGTTGCCTGTGATTGCAAAAGTTCCAAGCGAGGAGAATTAAAGTTGGGAAAAGGAAACCGATCAGTGCTTTGGTAGTGACGGTGGTGGTAGTGGTGGTGGTGGTAGATGTAGTGTGTATTTTGTGGTGGTTAGTGTAGTTATAGTAATGGTAGTGGTGATGGTGGTGTGTGGTTAGGTTAGTTGTAGTGATTATGGTGATGGTGGTTATAGTGTGGTTGTGATGGTGGTAGTTGTCATTATAGTGTGATGGCAGTGATGGTGATACAGGTGGTAGACAACGTAATATATGGTGAGAGTTGAATGCGGTATGTGAATGGGATTAGAGGGAAGGTAAAAGGAAAGAAATGAATAGGGTTATTAGGCGAAGAGGAAAGGGTTAATAGGATTACATGGAACCTAATAATATGCTGAAGAGACGGATATAGAGATGGTGGTGATGGTGATGATGGTGATGGTGATGGTGATGGTGATGGTGGTGGTGGTGATGATGATGGTGATGGTGATGATGATGATGGTGATGGTGATGATGGTGATGATGATGGTGATGGTGATGGTGATGGTGATGGTGATGATGATGATGATGATGATGAGGATGGTGATGATGATGGTGATGGTGATGGTGATGGTGATGGTGATGATGATGGTGGTGATGGTGATGATGGTGATGGTGATGATGGTGATGGTGATGATGATGATGAGGATGGTGATGATGATGAGGATGGTGATGATGATGGTGATGGTGATGATGATGGTGATGATGATGATGATGATGGTGATGACTACTAACACCCTGAGGCTTGATTGACGCACATGTGAGGCGTCTAATATAATGATTACACTATTCATACGGCTCTCTGATGCTTTATAGTGAATTAAATATTAATAACTCTTTAAAAATATACAAAGTTTCAACTCTCTGAGATAATGGAAATCGTTCATCTATTTAAATCCAGAGTGATGGGGAGCAGGTGTGTGTGTGTGTGTGTGTGTGTGTGTGTGTGTGTGTGTGTGTGTGTGTGTGTGTGTGTGTGTCATAAATATAAATCACACACACGACACATTATAATTTTCTTTAGGACTGTATGTATGTATGTATGTATGTATGTATGCATGTATGTGAGTAAGGTATATTCGTTCTGAAGGCAGTGACATTTGTATGGACATATCTTGTTTATCTATAGGCCTGTGAAACCAGTGTTGTTGATGTTGTTTTGTATTTTAATAAAGTTCACATGGTAACAGTTACGTGTAAAGTTATTGAAATAGATCGAGAAATAGTTAGATAAGTAAGTATTTAAATATATATATATATATATATATATATATATATATATATATATATATATATATATATATATATATATATATATATATATATATATATATATATATATATATATACCTTTAGGCACGAGAGAGTAGGGGAAGGAAGCGATAGAAAGATTATTGAGGGCAAAAAGTAACAGGAAATGTGAGACAGGGAGGAAGAGGAGAAGAAGGATATATGTGACAGTCAGATTAAGAGTGGATGGGTAGTAGAGGTGTAAGATGCTGATTGGAGGGGAGAAGAAGAGGGAGAGATAATAAGAACAGAGGCAAGGAAGGATATATATAAATCAGAGAGACAGTCAGACAGACAGAAGAGGAGGAGAGGAAAGAGGAGTAGAATAATGGGAGGAGGAAAGAGCAGAGGAGAAGAGGAAAGAGGAGGAAAGAGCAGATGAGAGAGCAGGGGAGAAGAGGAAAAAGGAGAAGAGCAGAGGAAAGAGGAGTAGGAGGGAGAAGATGAGCAGGGGAGAAGAGGACAGAGGAGAGGAGAGGAGAGGAGCTTTGGCAGGGACAGAAAATCGATCGTTATAACCTTTGGTGGTGGCAGACTAATAAGAGGGGAAGGTAGACAGGGTATGTAGGAATTTAGCTGATGCATACATAGCCTATATTGATAACTGGCCACGACAAGGAAAATAATGATGGTAGGAAAAGGATATAGAACGGTAAAATAATGCTGGTACGATAAGGATATAAGAAGATAAATAAAGCAGGTATATATAGGATAAGGAGAGGAAGAAAAGGATATAGATAGATAGATAAATAATGCAAGTAGGATAAGGAGGAGGAGGAGGAAACTTTAAGAGGAATGGGAGGATAAAGAAAAAAATGAGGAGAAATACAAGGAGGAGAGGAAGATCAAGGAGGAAGACAAAAAAGAGGAGAGGAAGGAGAATGAAAAGGAGGAAGACAGGAATGAGGAGTAGAAAGATAAAGACAAAGAGGAAGAGGAAGAATAAGGAGAAAGATGAGGAGGAGGAAGGAGGAGGAGAACGAAGGAGAAGGAGAAAGACAAGTAGGAGGAGGAGGAGGAGGAGGAGGAGAAGAAGTAGTAGTATGGCAAGAGGAAGTAATGTCAGGAAGCTAAGATCAAAAGATTAGATGAGATAAATGTTAAGAGAGTGAAGGAGGAGAACTATAACAAGAGGAAGGAGGAAGGAAAGTAAAGAGGAAGGGATGGATGGTGATAAGGAAACGAGGAGGGAAGAGGTGGGAGAGGAATACTGGGCAGGAGGAGGAGGAGGAGGAGGAGGAGGAGGAGGACGACGACGACAATATCTGGGAAGGAAGAGGGGGAGAAGACGAATTAAAAAGAGAAAGGAGAAAAAAGGAGAATGAGGTGTAGGTGATGAAGAAGAAAGTAATAATAGTAAGAGGAGGAGGAGGAGAAAGAAAAGGGAGAAGAATAAAGCAATATTAAGAGAAAAAAAAAAAGAGAAAAAGGCAGCTGAATCAGAGCAGAGAGAAAATGACAGAAGATGGGAAAAGGGTAGGAGGACAAAGATGAATGGAAAGATTGAAGGAATGGATCACTGTGATGGGAAGGAAGAATGTATGGGGAGATGAGGCGAGTAAATTTAATGAGTGAGTGAGGAGGAGGATGTGGAGGAGGAGGAGGAGGAGGAGGAGGAGGAAGGAGGAGGTGGAAGAGGAGGATTAGGTGGAAGAGGAGGAGGAGGAGGTGGAGGAAGAAGGAGGCGGAGGAAGAAGAAGAAGAAGGAGGAAGAGGAGAGAGTGTTAAGGAAGAGGAATGGTTGAGGGAAGAGGCTCAATGTAATTTATTCTATTTACTCTGAGATAATTTGCTCCATCTTCTCTGTTCATTGTATATTAGTAAAGGGGATATGATAAAAACCACAATACTCTTGGTTCATTAGTGCACCTTGATTCCTCCAGAGTAGGCCAGGAAACTCAATTAACTTTACCCAAAATAATAATGATATCAATCTACTATCTTACCATCTCTTTACACTACTGACATAATCTTACATCAAGGGTATATATCTATCTATCTATCTATCTATTCATATATCTGCCAGTATCAATCTATCTATGTATTTGATACTGGTATCTATCTATTCATATATCTACCAGTACCAATATAACTGTGTATTGATATATATATATATCCATATATCTACCAGTATCAATCTATCTATGTATTGGTATCTATCTATCCATACATCTACCAGTACAAATCTATCTATGTGTCCTTGTATCGGATGTGTTCGGTACAGGTCTAAGCCAGAGTGACCAATGACCTGCCAGCCTTTTGCCTTCCTCTGAGCCGCAGGTCACACACGGCCTTCCTTCTCTCCGTCCCTCCCTCCCTCCAATCTCTCAAAGGGTCAGGCACGAGTTAGGTAGGTGTTCTTTCACTGGAGAGGTTACATGTCCCTGGCCTGAGCTTGTGTTTGGTTAGGTTAGGTTAGGTTAATGTTGCTCTATTTGTACACATGTAAACTGGTGTGTGTGTTTGTGTGTGTGTGTGTACGTGTGTGTGTGTACAGTACTATACACATGTTTGCGTGTTTAATAACCATAAGTGTCAGGGAGTGAGAGAGAACATCATTATAACCTTAGACCAAAAGGAAGGAAGTAAGGGGAAAAAAAATGAATGAAAGAAGGAATATGAATGGAGGCTGCAGCTTGAGGGGAGGTGACTTATAATTAAACCTTCCATTTCTATAGGCTTACACATTCTTAATTAATCCAGGCCTATTCCGGACTCTACTCATACCTTCACTACCACATTTTTGTTGTTATTTTTGTTATTATTTTTGTTATTATTGTTGTTGTTCATATAACCTCCACCACTACAGCTTCTCTCCAGTGTCACCTTCATGTTGTTGTTGTTGTTTTGATGTTGTTGTTTATTGTTTCATCGGTATACATTCCTTTTTCCACCAGTATAACTCTTCCAACTCCTCCCCCCCTCCCCCCCCTTATCCTCTCCCCTGGGCCAGAACACCAACTAAATATTGCAGATCTTCGGTGGCCACTTCCATTCCCTCCCTCAACCCCCCTCCTCCCTCAACTCCCCCTCCCTCAACCCTTTCCCTCTTCCCCCACCCCCTCCCTCTATATCATATATATATCATATATATGATATAAAATTAATCAATCCCTCTCCTTACTCACTAAACCCCTTTCCAACTTCCCTCCCTTGGACTCGTCTCCCTTCCTTCGTGTTGTTCCTCCCCTGGGTGTCACGCGTGTTTGTTTTTGTCTTTGTTTGTTTTGTGTCGAGTGTGGCGGCGGCGGGGCCGGAGGAGTTGGTGCTCGTAGTAGTGAAGGGGAAGGTGTAAATGAGACAGCTTCAATACACTTGAATAGAATCGATACTTATTGCCTGGGTTTTCCTGTGTCATGTCTGGGTGAAGGATATCGTGTTGAGCATAAACAAATCACCATGAGATATAACTACTTTCCTCTGCAAATTAATTTCAGGGCTTTCCTAGCACCCACTGTTTACTTCCAGCGGCTGAGGCAGTGTTTCCCTTTCATCTACCCTGACCAGAATTACGACAAGTCATGAACTGTTGATCAGAGCGTGACTTCCCTTAAGTTAGATTGATGAGTTACAACAGGAACACAGTTTGACGGTTCACATGTAATTTGGTCTGAATGTGACAAACACTGTGGCTTAGAGAGAAGACTTTGAAGGGGCAATGGAAGTGTGGTGACAGATACAGTATTAAGGATACCTGGTAGTAATTTGGTGGTGATGGTGGTGGCTTACGGTACTGATGATAGTGGTAGTGTTGGTTGTGGTGTGGTGACTAGCTTTAGGATAGTGGTGATGGTGATGGTTTAGTGAAATGATTAAGTGGTAGTATTGGTGGGGGGGTGATAACTAGCTTTAGGGTAGTAGAGGTGGTGTTGGTGGATGGTGAAGGTAATATATTTGTAAGAAGGAAAAGTAGGGTAATGATGGTAGAACACTTGCTGCAGCCCACTGACTCACTGACTGACTGTGTAGGCAAGACACGCAAGCTGACAGACTGGGTCGTTAGCTAGTTGGTTGGCAGACTCGCTGGTTAGCTGACTGACTGGTTAGCTGACTGGCTGGCTTGTAGGCTGGCTAGTTAGCAAAATGGACGAATGGATTGCTTACTTTGTGGATGGCTGACTGACTTACATATTTATAACTGTGTGAGTGTCTCTCTGTCTGTCTGGCTGGTTGGTGGGTTGGTCGAGTGTCTGGCTGGCTAGTTGAGTGTCTGTCTGGCCTGCCGTCTTATTATCCTTATTCACTAACGAGCTTGTTAACTAATTGGATGAGTGTCCAGCTGATGGAAGGAAGGTGGTGGTTGCCTGTATGAAAGACTGGCCCTGCCCACTGGGAGGCTGAATGGCTGAGATGTCGGGGGAAGAATGAATGTTGTGTTGGCTTTCTGAATCAGGGAAGGGCTGTGTGGATCTGACTAACTCACTGCAAAATGTGGCTGGATGGGTGGGTATATGAGTTTAGTGGTGAAGATGAGTGGTGTGGATGAGTGGGTAAATGAATGAGTGGTGTAGGTGGTTGGTTGGGTATGAGTGAGTGATATGGATGAATGAGTAAATGAGTGAGTAGTGTGGATGGGTGGGTAAATGAATGAGTGGTATGCCTGGTTGGTTGGGTATGAGTGAGTGGTGTGGATGAGTGGGTAAAAGAGTGAGTAGTGTGGATGAGTGGGTAAATGAGTGAGTAGTGTGGATGGGTGGGTAAATGAATGAGTGGTATGCCTGGCTGGTAAGTTGGGTAAGAGTGAGTGGTATGCCTGGGTGGGTAGTTCACTGATAGAGTCGGCAGCAGGCATGTAGAGAGAGTCAGGCCTTTTGATGTGTGAGTGACCGACTGTCTAGTGGAATGACATGGCCAGGTTTCTGTTGCTCTCACTCCTCTCTCTATCTATCTCTATCTCTATATCTTTTTCCTCTTTCCTCTATTTTTCCAACTCCATTTTTCTATCTCTACATCTGTCTATCTCTATCTTTCTATCTCTCCATCTTCCTATCTCTCTATCTTTCTATCTCTATCTTTCTATCTCTCCATCTTTCGATATCCATCTTTCTATCTTTCCATCTTTCTATATCTCCATATTTCTATATCTCCATCTTTCTATCTCTCCATCTTCCTATCTCTCCAACTTCCTATCTCTACATCTTCCTATCTCTTCATCTTCCTATCTCTCCATCTTTCTATCTCTCCATCTTTCTATCTCTCCATCTTTCTATCTCCATCTTTCTATCTCTCCATCTTTCTATCTCTCCATCTTTCTATCTCTCCATCTTTCTATCTCTCCATCTTTCTATCTCTCCATCTTTCTATCTCTCCATCTTTCTATCTCTCCATCTTTCTATCTCTCCATCTTTCTATCTCTCCATCTTTCTATGTCTCCATCTTTCTATGTCTCCATCTTTCTATCTCTCCATCTTTCTATCTCTCATTCCGGTTGACATGGTGGTGGTGATGATGGTGTGGTGGTGATGGTGATGGTGGTGATGGTGGTGATGGTCAGTTGCATGAATGATGGAGTAGGCAAATGGGAAGGAAGGAGGGTGAGTGGTTGTTTATTATAGGAATGGAGAGGAGGAGGAGGAGGAGGAGGAAACGTGACGGAAGGGAGAGAGGTAAGAATCATGATAGGAGGGAGTGGAGGAGAAAATGTGATATCGGAAGGGAAGTAGGGAGAGGGGTTGTAGGTTAAAAAAAAGAGGAAGTAGAGGAGGAGGAGGAGGAGGAGGAGGAGGAGGAAGAGGAGGAGGAAACGTGACGGGAAGGAGGGAGAAATGAAATAAGGTTGTTTGTAAGGGAAGAAAAAAGGAAGAGGAGGGAACTCGATAGGAGAGAGAGAGAGGGGAAGGGGATAAAGTAGGGTAAAATCTGATGGATAAAGAAGGTGGGAGAGGAGGAGAAAACGTGACTGGAAAAGTTAGAAGTGTAATTAGGGAATAAGAAAGTAATAGTGAGTGAGAGAGAGAGAGAGAGAGAGAGAGAGAGAGAGAGAGAGAGAGAGAGAGAGAGAGAGACAAGTATATGTGGGTATGATAACCAGGAATATTCAAAGAAGTTCAAAACACCTTCAAACAGCAACAACAAATCTATTGGTCCTTACAAGGCTGTTTAATTATTATTGTGCTATGCTAAAATTAGTCTATTGGGATAAGAATAATGATTAAGTAGGTGGCTCCTCCCCAAACACCCACCATTCCCTCATACCGAAGCCAGCAGACGAAAAAAAAAAAAAAAAAAAAAAAGTTACCATGTAGTATGGAAAAATTAGCATGAAATTTATATATATGAATGTTGTGAGGGAACATGACATAAATCATGGGCTATTTATTCTACACTGATAATTATATATGGTAATCTCTCTGACCACATACATTATTCTGAAATCAACATGAATAAATTGAATTATGTAATGTGGTTTATAATGGCAATGGTTTCTTTTAAATAATTATAACAATGGAGTTCACCAAGATGGATCGTATAATTACCGAGAAGATGCACCACCGAGGACTTACATTATTGGTACTTGAAGTTCAATTATGCAGATAATCCAGGTGAGGTGAGGAGGGTTGTAGAGATGGAAGTGAAGTGGGGAGGTAGATGGGGTGGTGGCAAGGAGGAGGGTAGGAGAGGTAGGAAGAGGGAGAGAGGGAGGGAGGGATGGAGTAGATGGGGTGGTAGCAGGGAGGAGGGTAGGAGGAGAGAGGGAGGGATGGAGTAGATGGGGTGGTAGCAGGGAGGAGGGTAGGAGGAGAGAGGGAGGGATGGAGTAGATGGGGTGGTAGCAGGGAGGAGGGTAGGAGGAGAGAGGGAGGGATGGAGTAGATGGGGTGGTAGCAGGGAGGAGGGTAGGAGGAGAGAGGGAGAGTAGATAGGGTGGTGAGAAGGAGGAGAGAGGGAGGGATGGAGTAGATGGGGTGGTGAGAAGGAGGGTAGGAGGGGAGGAAAAGGGAGAGAGTGAGAGAGGGAGGGAGCCTGTGGTGGTGGAGTGGCTGCTGGTCTGCTGGTGCTGGTATCGTATCAGACTCAGTGTGGTGGTGGCTGGCGTGAGGGATGGTGCGGTCCTCTCTCTTATTCGCCTCTCTCGGTAGTGCCTCCCTCCCTTCCTTCCTTCCTCTGCAACACCACCTCCTCTCCTCTCCTCTCCTCTCCCCTCCACTGTGCCACCTTCTCCTACCTCCCTCCCTCCCTCCTTCCCTCCTTCCCTTACCTCTGCAGCCTTGCCCCCCATCCCTCCCATCATGCGTGTGTTGGCCTCATAATATACCGCAGAGGAAGATGAAATATTGTTGTCATCACTGCTAATATGATGACGCTGTAGAAAGATGTACCTGGAATGGCTGATGCAAGTGTTAATGCAGGTGTGACAGACTGTGTGTTATGTTATGGTGGCCTGGGTTATAAACTTTTGATGGTCACACTTCCCTTCCATACATAAATATACAACCGTGTACTTGACAAGCTTCGTATGTAAAGCCTCAGTGGTGTAAAGAGTTGTATCGTGCGAGTGAATATAAAATTATATCGATCTTTAGTGGCACCGTTATAATATCAGGTGAAATATCATCTGAGATACCGATACTTACCATGTGTTTGTGTGTCACTTTGTCCACGAGTTAAGTTATTAGTGGCCTGTTATAGTGATGGAAGTGTGTTGTGTCGTGTTGTGTCGTTGTGTGGCCTCGAGGTGGGTCAGGTTGTGTCTACGAGATTAGGTCATGTGGTTCAGTGACCCAGTGTGACCTCAGGATGGGTCATCATGCAAGCTGGAGGTATTCAAGGTGGCCCATGATGAGAGCGGTGAGAGGTGATGAACATAGGTAAGGTAAGGTCAAACGAGGGGAACTGAAATGAAGTGGAAAGAAAAGGTGAAATGAAGTAAATTGAAGTAAGATAAAGTGATCCAGTAGGTAGAGAAGGTGAAGTGAAGTAAATTGAAGTAAGATGAAGTGATCCAGTAGGTAGAGAAGGTGAAGTGAAGTTAGGTGAAGTAAGATGAAGTGATCCAGTAGGTAGAGAAGGTGAAGTGAAGTAAGGTGAAGTAAGGTGAGGTGGTCCAGTGGGTAGAGAAGCATGGCAGTGACGCAACCAGACCCAAGTATCATGTTACTAGGAGACAACACTTGCTCCCCCAGTACCTCCATCCCTCCACACACCCGGTACCTCTCCACACACACACACACACACACACACTCACATACCCAATACCTCTCCACACACACACACACACACACACACTCATTCATATACCCAATACCTCTCCACACACACACACACACACACTCATATACCCAATACCTCTCCACACCTACACACACACACCCACACACACACACACCCACACTCACACCCACACTCACACACCCAATAACGCCCCCACTCACACACACACACACCCAGTACGGCCCCCACCCTCACACAAACACACACATACACACACCTACTAGTAGTATACTGCTCTTGCACTTAAGATCGTTTATTCCCATTTGTTGCATAATATCTACTTCCTCTTTCTCTCAGCCTTTATTTCTTCCTTCTTTCATCTCAACTGTTTATAATCCCTCTCTCTCCTCTCTCGCCCTCACCACTTCTCTATCTCTACTCATCCCTTGTCCTTCTACTCTCATACGTAGCCTCTAATCCTTCCCCCGAATCCATGCAACACACACACACACACACACACACACACCACTGCAACATGCAAGCACCTAACTGAAGATTAGAGCAGTTACAACCATCTTCTCAGCCCCACACTTGTACACGTCGTTCAACACTTGCTTTCCTTGACGTCTGTTTTGCTTCCCAGTTACGTTTTCCTTGTGTTGAAGTAGTACACATATTCGAAGCCATACTGAGTGAGTGTTACTGTTGATGTGATTACTATGAAGCTACCGGTAGTGTCTTTCTTGCCGCTGCCACGCCTTATAGGCCTATATACAATACCTCTCATCACCACCACCACCACCAACCCCAACCCCATCTCTATTATCACAACCATCACTACCTCTGTTATCCTTCGAAAACAACCACAACCACCACCCCCACTATCACTCCTACCCCTACCTACTATCACCATCACCACACCTTATCCCTGTTACCATCACCACACCTTATTCCTGTTCCCTCCACTATCACAACACCTTACCCCTGTCAACACCACTAATACTACCCCCCATTACCACCATCCCTACCCTATCACTGACAACACAATGCCTTTCTGACCACTCCCATCCTAACCACAAACCAAACCACTATAACCACTCGATACCCTCTCCATCACCGCTCCCCTCACCACCACCACCACCACCACTACCGTTCATCAATAAAGGTCCAGTCACACGATCGTTGGACAAGTGCATGGTGGCGGAGAGTGTGGTTCAATTAGAGTTTTTGTGTTATTGACGAATCTGCTCAAGCAAGGATCATGTTTCAGTCCCACACGTCAACACGATTATTTTCCATGCATCCTCACCTCGTATGCTGAAACACAACACTTGGCCACTGATCGTGTGACGGGGAATTAATTAAGGGAAGATTCTATTGTTGGTAATTTGGAAGGCTACTGATTCATCTTAACTAACTATACCGGAAAACAAACCCCCTCAGTGGTATACTAATAGGGGATCTGTTTTGTGGCATAGTTTGGAGGAATCGTTCCTATGTTTGAATTACTAAACTCACCAAAGTGTTTCGGGCTCGTTTCGAATCAGTGAATGGCTTTGATATTCTAATAGTATAGAGATTTGGAATAATTTCGAAGTAGTGTATGACTCCTAGTCTTTGCCACGAAGCAACACTGACGACCAAAATTTTTATCTTGGGAGTGGAATGTTTTTGGTAATAGTTAAGACGAGCCACATAAAAAGAAGTTACTCAACCGATTTTCTTCATATTGTTGAAGTTGGTTGTTTGTGCTTTATGAAGTCATTTCCCAGTGTGTTAGACTCCTATGTAACTATTGTTATTTGTTTTCACCTCATATCTTCCTACGACGATCTTCTTTCCTATCTGTGTGTCACTGCGTAGTAGTACTGACACATTTTCAAAGCACATGTGATCCCATTACTTGCTTCACAGTTCTGTATCGGACGCTGATGATTCGATCCTACACCCTCTTCTATACGTCCTTTCCTAGATGATTCGATCCTACAACCTCTTCTATACGTCCTTTCCTAGTTCAGATTTCCAGACTGACAGTAATGTTTGGTTGTGACGGTTGTGCTCTGGCATATAGTAACTTTATTTTACTTTTAGAAATTATCAGTAACTTGACCAACTTTATTATTTCTCATGAACTTATTATAGACCAGAACAAGTGTGGTAATTGTTGCAGAGACTTCTCATGAAACTATAAACACAGATTTTGTTGTACAAACACTGTTGTCACCAAAAACTGGAATTTTATATAAACTATCACATTCATTTTTATAAAGTTTGGTGCCGGTAATATGCCCATGTCCAGATTAGGTTAGGTCAAGTGAAGTCAGGCTGATTTTATAAACATAAATATTAAGTATATTTCTACCAAGGTCTAATATTAGACCTTGATTTCTACGTTGATTTTACAACACAACATCCCTCGATTTTCAAGCCCTACCCTCTGTGTGTGTGGCATACATCCTCTCAGGGCTCAGATGTGATTAAAATGCATTGTCGCACTACCATTTCAACAGATAAAAACAGGGAGTAACGAATTATCCAAAAATAATTGAGAAATATATATATTTTTTCTATTCCGTGGCTCTCCTTTGAACCTTACCATTTTCTTTTATAAGTAAGGGACCAATACCATCGACTCAACATCACCATCAATACTTGTATCACCATCACTAATCTTCACCACCACTCACAGCCATTCTCACCACCATTCACCATCATTCTCACCACCATCGTAATAATTATACCACAACCACCATTAAACAACGTCATCATCCTCACCATCAATCCTATTATT
>JAWZYT010000017.1:157500-161756 GCA_034508575.1 Petrolisthes manimaculis
TTTGATGTGGGAATATATAGGGTGGGGCAGGGCGGGGCAGGACAGGTGAAGCAGGACAAAGCAGGGCAGGGCAGGGCAGGTTGAGGAATGTAGTGGGTGGGTGAGTGAGGGAGAAACAGACTGACAAACAGAGAAGAATATACACTGAACGAATGAGAGGAGAGGAGAGAAGTGAGTGGGTGACTGAGAGAGGAGTGTGTTGTGTGTTGTGGATGAGAGGTTGAGCGAGTATGGACTGGCCTCTTAGCTGTATCTTAGGGGGTGGAGTGGGGGATGCATCTTACCTTATATGTGTGTCTTGAGATGTGTGTTTGTCTGTCAGTATATACACGTGAGTCTTTGTTATTGTCTTGTTTGAGTGTGTGTTTATGTATATATGCATGTGTTTATTTATGTGCACGTGTGAGAAAATGTCCTTTGAAGTTTGTTTTGAAACCTTTATGTGTCTGTGCCTGTGTGTGTGTCTGATGTGTTCATACCGATGTTCGTATTATGTGTACTTAATTGTAATCACTTAACTTTTCGTGTGTGTGATATTAGGCCAATACACGACTCGGATGTACAATTGCCAGCACTTATAAATGGTACAGGAGACGAGATATGACATTGTTGACTGTACCAGTTATAAGTACTGGCAACTGTACAATACGACTTTGTTATCATGTACACTTGGCCACAGGAATTCCTTTACAGACTCATTACAGGTCATTTTATTGGAACTATTGTAACTACTGTTTTATTGTATAAACTGTATATATATTTTTTTACCACCTCTTTCCTCTCTCTCTCTCTGCCTTGAAAATAATCTTCCTACTTCTGATTATCTCCTTCTCTGCCTCTTTCCTTTCTCCCCTTTCATTTATATACTCCCCCAAATCCAGTCTTTCTCACACTGTCCCTCTCATCATGCTCTATTCAGTCTGTGGTTCACTCTAATACCTCTCACCCTCTTCCTTAATTCAATCATTAATCTTTTGAATCCTCCTTCCCCCTTTCCTTATTCTCATTCCCTTGCATGTACAGCGTAGGATATTCGTATTGCTATTTCCTCTCTCCCTCTTTATCTCCTCCATCTTCTTCTCCTCCTCCTCCTTTTCCTTCTCCTCCTTTTCCTTCTCCTCCTTTTCTCCTTTTCCTTCTCCTCCTTTTCTCCTTTTCCTTCTCCTCCTTTTCTCCTTTTCCTTCTCCTCCTTCTCCTTTTCCCCCTTCTCCTTTTCCTCCTTCTCCTTTTCCACCTTCTCCTTTTCCACCTTCTCCTTTTCCTCCATCTCATTTTCCTTCTCCTTTTCCTTCTCCTCCTTTTCCTCCTTCTCCTTTTCCTCCTCCTCCTTTTCTTCCTTCTCCTTCTTCTCCTCTGCACCTCCACCTTCATATAAATACCTAACCATTCCTACCTTCTTCCTTCTGCCTCCTATACCCTACTTCGTATATCGTTAGTACATGGAAATATACAGCTCTTAGTTTTTATGTTCCATATTTTTATTAGTCATTTGCTCAATCCAGTTTTATGGATATTGATGATCAATAATGAAAAAATAGTGTTTGTTTAGATTACGCCAGAAATAGTTTAAGACCGAAGAGACAAAATGAAATAAACTTTGTCTGATTTTTTTTTTTTTCATTGTTTATAGATCATTACCAATATTTCTTTACGGTCTAATTTTTTTATTTTTTTTTGTGTGAAAATATCAATAGTTTATTTCCTCCTACAATACACCGAAGTTATTAATTTTTCCCCATTCCTTTCTTCTTACATATTGTGTTTGACAGAGATTGCCAGATAGCTAACATTGCCACATCCCTTTTCATCAAATACATTGTACCGTATATTACAAATCAACACACTTTGGTTAGTTAATTATAAAATTCCTTAAATGTTGACTGAACGTGTGATCTGTGTTTTCGTTATTATTTTCCATTTATATATACCTCTGCATGTTCACGGTAAAAAAAAAATTAAAAATAAAAAAACATGTGAAGGTGTGACTTGAGTCCAGGAACACTGTGGGTTCTTTGTAACATATCCTACCTCCTGACTCTTCTTCCTCCTCCTCCTCCTCCTCCTCCTCCTCCTCCTCCTCCACCCCACCTCCTCTCCCTTCTCCATCCAACCTCCTCCTCCTCCCTTCTCAACCCCCCCTCCCCCCCCCCCCCCTCCTCCTCCTCCTCCTCCTCCTCCTCCTCCTCCTCCTCTCCCTTATCCTCCCCCCTCCCCCCTCCTCCTCCTCTCCCTTCTCAACCCCACCTCCTCCTCTCCCTTCTCAACCCGACCTCCTCCTCCTCTCTCCCTTCTTCTCTCCTCCTCCTCCTCCTCTCCCTTCTCCTCCTCCTCCTTCCTCTCCCTTATCCTCCCCCCCTCCTCCCCCTCCTCCTCCTCTCCTTCTCCACCTCCTCCTCCTCCTCCTCTCCCTTATCCTCCCCCCCTCCCCCCCCCTCCTCCTCCTCTCCCTCCTCCTCCTCCTCCTCCTCCTCTAAACTTTTCTTCACATCCCCTTTTACCTCCGTCAGGGAAGGTGTGAGAAACTTTACATATTCTTTTCATTTAATCGTCTGTGGAAGGTTATGAATAATTTTCTGCACCGTTATGAAAATATGATAAAAATTTCATGGTCGTGTTGTCGTTTATCCGAAAGTGAAAGAAAAGCATTTACTGAAGGGTTGGTGGATGGTACAATTGCCGGCACTTATAACTGGTACATTAGAAATAGACTGACAACGCTGCCTGTACTAGTTATAAGTGCTGGCAACTGTACATACCTCCGTCGGCGGGTACAGATAATTTACGAAGTGGAAGGGAACTATATAATGTAATATAATGTTAATCTTATGGTCTCACTAAGAAGGGAAATGAAAGTCTTATAGCCTATTAGAGTTTCCCCTCTTGTATATTAATCCCTTTATGGTTATGCTGACTCAAGAATAAAGGTGATGATATTGTGTTTGTGTCTCAGTTATGTATATAGAAGTAGTCTTTAATATCACGTAAATTTCTGTGTTTCTTCTTTTAACTTTACAGATTTCTATTGTATTATAACTAATTTGTATATAATTAAATTTTGTATTATAATAAAATTGGTATTATAATCAAAATTGGTATTATAATCAAAATTGTATTATAATTAAATTGGTATTATAATCAAATTGGTATATAATCAAAATTTGTATTATAATTAAATTGGTATTATAATCAAATTGGTATTATAATCAAAATTTGTATTATAATTTAAATCTGGTATTATAATCAAATTGGTATTATAATCAAAATTTGTATTATAATTAAATTGGTATTATAATCAAATTGTATTATAATCAAATTGGTATTATAATCAATTGGTATTATAATCATGCCACTGATTGGGTACAAAACCGACAACCTCGATCCTTCTACGTTAAGGAATCGATAAAGAATCAAGCGAACTAGTCGTCTCCTTGACAGTGAGTGACAGACTGACAGCAGCCACAGGAGACCAGCTCACTCACTCACTCACTCACTCACATGCCACACCTGAAGAACTTTTATATTCTTCCATCTGCACGTACAGTTGCCAAAAAAAGTATTGCGTCAAATCTTGATAGCACTTTAACCATAGTGATATCCACAACTATTTGTAGGGACTATAAGCATGTATAACAGAAGGCAAATATACATATCCTTCTGTAATACATACTTATAATCCCTGCAAACAACTATGGACATTAATATATTGTTGTATCAATAGTAGTCGCAATACCTTTTTTGGCAACTGTACACATTCCACGGTCCTTTCCTAAGCCTGGAGGTTATGTATGTGTCTTGGTTTGGAGTTGGTGTGTTTGTGACTCGTGTATATCGAAAAAGACCGTGGTAAGGCTACAGTTTCAGTCCATTAAGAGTTTCGATACATATAAGAGTTACTCAAGTAGATGTCTAGAATCAAAAATATACTTGTTTTCATTGGCTGTTGTGTTTAGTTTTGCTTTTATGAATGAGAGACTGCTTGCAACACCTTTGGAAACTGCAGCTCAACTCACTCTTAAGAAATCCAATACAATTCACTCACTACATGTACAGTCGGCCTCAGAAATTCATACACAGAGCATTGGTTATTAGGGACTTTTATTCTGAACATATCATAGATTTTGTTCTGCTGACTGATTCAAGTATTAACCAAATAATATTACTAGAAAAGTTTGGTGTTCAGAAATTTGATGTACCACTAAATTTTCTAGTTATTACGAACCCTCAATTAATGTCACAGTGGTGTATACGAACTCCT
>JAWZYT010000018.1:0-2500 GCA_034508575.1 Petrolisthes manimaculis
AGTGATAGTAGTAGTAGTAGTAGTAGTAGTAGTAGTAGTAGTAGTAGTTAGTAGTGGTAGTGATAGTAGTAGTAGTATGTAGTAGTAGTAGTAGTAGTAGTAGTAGTAGTAGTAGTAATAGTAGTAGTAGTGGTAGTGATAGTAGAAGTAGTAGTAATAGTAGTAGTAGTGGTAGTGAAGTAGTAGTAGTAGTTAGTAGTAGTAGTGGTAGTGATAGTAGTAGTAGTAGTAGTAGTAGTAATAGTAGTAGTAGTAGTAGTTAGTAGTAATAGTAGTAGTAGTAGTAATAGTAGTAATAGTCTCCATACACCTTCAATATATCATAAGGTCCAACAATGGTAGGTAAATAATGAGGATTCTCCCCCCTATTGTCTCTCATTTTTATCCCCCCCCTCTACATCAATCCCCCCTCCCCCTATCCACCTTCTTTACTCACATTCCCTTCTTTCTCTCTTTCTTTCTCTTCTCCTTTCCTTCTTCCTCGCTCCTCTCTCTTCCTTTCTTTCCTTCTTTACTCGCTCCTTCTCTCTTCCTTCTCTCCTCCTTTTCCTTCTCTCCTTCTTCCTATCTCCTTATCTCCTTTCTCCTTCTTTCCTTCTTCCTCTTCCCTCTCTTCCTTCTTTCCTTCCTTCCTTCCTTCCTTCCTTCTTTTTTTCCTTTTCTCTCCTTTCCTTCCTCCCCTTCCTTCCTTCCTCCCTTCCTTCTTTCCTCCCTCTTTACATCTATCTATCTATCTATCCATCCATTTCTCTCCCTACCTATCTATCTATCTATCTATCCATCTCTTATCTATCTATCTATCTATCCATCCATTTCTCTCCATATCTATCTATCTATATATCCACCTATCTATTTATCTATCTATCTATCACATGCCTCTCTCTGATTGGTTGTCTCCTCAGCCAATCCAGCCCTCCTCCAATACCCACCAATACGTTATGTAAGCTCGTCTCTCATTGGTCGAGAGGTTGTGGTAAGGGAGGGGTTGCCAGGTAATGTTTTTTATTTACTTGTTTATTTGTATATTTTTTCATTCACATACACACATCTATATGAATTTAACGAAACACACACACACACACACACACACACACACACCTATATGTATTTAACCAAACATTATTTATTGTCTATATCAACAAACAAATAAACATTGGCTCGTAGAGCGAGGACTTGGCGAAAGTATGGCAAAATTCAGACCCCTATTATTCGACCTAATGCTCAAATGGGGAGTTTTAGGAATACGACCATCACTCAAGTACCATTAGAAGCAGAAATGAACATAGCAGGTTACTGAAAAGGTTTTTATATAAATCAGATCTCTACAACCGAAATTATTGCAGTTTTATCAATTTTCAGGTTTTTTTATCATTTTGACCTTGATTTTGTACTTTTGACCTTGAAAAACAATAGGTGACCTAGAAATGTTGATGCCTGTATACCTGTGGTGAAAATGTCAGCAAAATCAGACGAGAATTGCGACCTGTAGACCGTGAAGCTACAGACATACACACAAACACACAAACACACAACACCACTGAGCAACATACTTGGCGAAATTCGACAAGGAACAAAAATGCTTCTGTCACTCATACACACACACACATTTGCACACACACACACACACATACACACAAACATTTTAGTACACACACACATTTTCTCTCTCTCTCTCTCTCTCTCTCTCTCTCTCTCTCTCTCTCTCTCTCTCTCTCTCTCTCTCTCTCTCTCTCTCTCTTTCTACCGACCGTCATCGCTTTTGAATATTTTAAACGCCAAGCTGGGAGTATTTCACCCCCCCCCCCCCGCTGAGAGAGAGAGAGAGAGAGAGAGAGAGAGAGAGAGAGGGAGAGAGAGAGAGAGATAGTGTGTGTGTTTGAGAGAGTGTGTGAGAAAGATGTAGAGAGGAGAGAGAGTGTTAGAGAGAATGTGTGAGAAAGAGAGAGAGAGAGAGTTAGAGGTTATCAAACACACACACACACACACACACACACACTTGGTTTCATTGATCGTATGACCTATATATTAATCTGATTTTCTCTCTCATACAAACATCAACAGCATAAACAACAACAACTGCGCTACGAAATGGAAAGAGAGAGAGAGAGAGACAGAAAGAAAGAGAGGAAGAAAGAGAGAGAAAGAGAGAGAGAGATACAGACTGACTGACTCTACCGTTCAATATCTCTCATACCTACTCTCTCTCACTCTCTTTCTCACACACACACTTACTTACATCTCACACACACACACACGTACACATGTATATATATATATATATATATATATATATATATATATATATATATATATATATATATATATATATATATATATATATATATATATATATATATATTTCTCTCTCTCTCACACACACACTTACTTACATCTGACATATACACACACACACACACACAAACACACCTTTGCCCCCCCTCCTCCCTCCCTCACCCCTCACCCCAACTCCCCCTCAACCCAACACACACACACACACACA
>JAWZYT010000018.1:10000-30228 GCA_034508575.1 Petrolisthes manimaculis
AAAGCCTGTCCCCTACTTCCGCACTCCTTAAAACCCACTAAGCCTGTCCCCGTACTCATGCAACCCCCAAAGCCTGTCCCCCCCCCTATTCCCACACACCCTTAATATGGTAGGCTAATAAACAGATATATTTCAAATAAACAGATATATTTCTCGGCCCCAGTGTACACCCCCGTCTGGCTCGGCTGGTGGGTGACTTGTCGTTGTGGCGTCACGTTGACTTTGGACGGTCGCCGCTCAACCTCCAATTCCTACACAAGTTCATCCGTTTCCTGGGACCGCACACCGTCACCATCTCCGTCACCGGCTTTGTCAGGGGCTCCGGCAGGCATCACCCCAAAGGTAGGATAGGTTAGGTTAGGTTGGTTGTGGAGAGAAGAATGGCTAGATTATAGGCCTATATATTTTTTTTTTAGAGAGAAGAATGGCTAGATTATAGGCCTATATATATTTTTTTTAGAGAGAAGAATGGCTAGATTATAGGCCTATATATATATTTTTTAGAGAGAAGAATGGCTATATTATAAGCCTATATATATTTTTTTAGAGAGAAGAATGGCTAGATTATAGGCCTATATATTTTTTTTAGAGAGAAGAATGGGTATATTATAGGCCTATATATATTTTTTTTAGAGAGAAGAATGGGTATATTATAGGCCTATATATATTTTTTTTTAGAGAGAAGAATGGGTATATTATAAGCCTATATATATTTTTTTAGAGAGAAGAATGGGTATATTATAGGCCTATATATATTTTTTTTAGAGAGAAGAATGGCTAGATTATAGGCCTATATATTTTTTTAGAGAGAAGAATGGCTAAATTATAGGCATATATATATTTTTTAGGTTAGTTGGTTGGTTGGTTGTGGTAGCAGAGAGAAGAATGGCTACCGTAAATTATATATACCGGTGTATTTTTTTCTTTCATAGTGCGGTACAGTGATGCCTTTTATTTTGTACTGGTGTTGTTATAAAGATCCTGGATTTCTAACACAGGGATCCGCAGGTCTGGGTGTCGTCGTACAGTCGGCGGCAAAAGTCCCGTCGACACACTTGCTTCACCGAGACTCGAAATTATTAGGCGTAGAAAACGTGCGCATTTCTCGAGTCCATGAATATTGTACTAAACGTCTCGGTGAAGCGGGTCAATGAGGCGACACGATTTTCTGCTGCTGACTGTACAAGATGGATGTCTGCTATTGAATGAACAACACTGGTAGCATATATACACCACCAATACACGGGGCTGCTCGGCCAGACAACAACAACAACAACAACAACAACAACAACAACCAATACACCACCAATGTTCATGTATACGATGGAATAATTTACACTGCTTGTTGTTTGTTTGTTTGTTTTCTACAGTGTCTATATTGCTTTAATTTTATAATGTGATTAGAATTGAAGGAGATATACCGTAATATATAGCACATTGTTTTGGGTGGTAAATCTGGAGTAAATGATTCCTCCAAACTATTTTTCCAGGCAACAGGATAATTAAATACCTTTATTTCTCTTCATTTGGTTCTGTTTCCTGGCATACTTTGGAGGAATCAAGGCATTCTAATCTATCCAAAGTATACCATCCATTTAATGATCAGATTTTGGTCCAGTACGGTAATGCATTTTTTTTTTTTTTTTTTTTTTATATACCTGTAGTATCAGACCCATTATCATTCTCAAGATTATTTTTGACCACAATTGTATGTGTGTATTGTTGTTGTTGTGTGTGTGTGACAATCTTTCTACCTGTGTGTGTGTGTGTGTGACAATCTTTCTGTGTGTGTGTGTGTGTGTGTGTGTGTGTGAATTATTCTACCTGTGTGTGTGTGTGTGACAATCTTTCTGTGTGTGTGTCTGTGTGTGTGTGTGTGTGAATTATTCTACCTGTGTGTGTGCGTGTGACAATCTTTCTGTGTGTGTGTCTGTGTGTGTGTGTGTGTGAATTATTCTACCTGTGTGTGTGCGTGTGTGTCAATAAACAGTAACTAAACACGGATTTTCCTCACTAGGATCTCACTGTATCTCCGAGGCGTTCCTGACCAGTTTGAAGCGCCGTTGTCCGCACCTACATGAGCTCCACCTCCACCGCTGCTACATCAACGCCGCCACCACCAAACTCTCGGCCCTCCCCGCGTCACTAAAGAAACTCTCGCTGTCTGGCTCGGCACTCTTCAACTTGTCACAGGTTGATGTCTCGTCTCTTTTTCTATGTTTTATTTACTTGGCAAAAAATGTACTGTATCTCTCATCTCTTTTTCTGTATTTTATTTACTTGTCAAATGTGTACTGTATCTCTCATCTCTCTTTCTGTATTTTATTTACAGTACTTGGCAAATGTGTACTGTATCTCTCATCTCTCTTTCTATACCTTTTTTACTTGGCAAAAATGTACTGTACTAATATCTCTCAACTCTCTTTTTTTCTGTTTACTTCGCAAATATGTACTGTATCTCTCATCTCTCTTTCTGTACTTATCTCTCATCTCTTTTTCTTTATTTTTGTTTACTTGGCAAAAAATGTACTGTATCTCTCAACTCTCTTTTTTTTCTGTTTACTTGGCAAAAAATGTACGGCATCTTTCATCTCTCTTTTTCTATTTACTTGGCAAAAATGTAGTGTATCTCTCATCTCTTTTTCTGTACTTCTCTCATCTCTTTTTCTGTATTTTACTTACTTGACCAAAAATGTACTGTATCATCTCCTTTTCTGTTTAATTAGCAAAAATTTACTGTACTGTATCTCTCGTCTCTTTTTCTGTACTTTGTTTACTTGGCAAATATGTACAGTCACAATCAAATAACCACCCACACTTTCCTTCCTTCCATCGTGCCAATAAATCAGTATCATATCAAAATATAATCATACAACAACAACACCTTATGTCAACTCAACTCAACCCCCTCAATTATTATTATTATTATTATTATTATTATTATGAGGTGCTGCAATATCATACACGTGTTGTTCTTTATTACCAAGATATTTACTACCATGGAAGGAAAGTGTTGGTGGATATTATTATTATTATTATTATTATTATTATTATTATTATGAGGTGGTGCAAAATCATACACTTGTTGTTCTTTATTACCAAGATATTTACTACCATGGAATACGATGCCGTGGTAATGGTACGACGGTTCTATTGTTTATCTACGGAGCTGTCGTTCGTACCGTCACCACACCATCGTATTTACCACAAACGTTCTTGAATATTGTCCCTCCGTTCCAACAGAATCGTGTGGTGGTGGTGGTGGTGAGCCATTGTTAGTACCATTACCACACCATCGTATACACTATAACCTCCACCACTCCATCGTATTCACCACAAACGTTCTTGAATATTGTCCCTCCGTTCCGACAGAATCGTGTGGTGGTTGTGTCGTCTCCATTCTTCCACCTGGAGAAGCATTTACCGGCCCTGGAGGAAGTGGAGTTGGAAGGCTGTAGTTCCTGGCTCACTAGACAAGACCTCAACATTCTTATGGGCCACTGTCCTACATTGAAGGTGGGTCGGTTGGTGGGTGGGTGGGTAGGTTAGTTGGTGGGTGGGTGGGTGGGTTAGTGGGCGGTTGGTTGTAAAGAACACTGATCGCTCCTTACCATATACGTTAAGATATTTTAAAAATCTTTAGATGTACTTTATACGTAATATGCGAGTAATAATGTATTTCCTATGCATTTATTGTGTTTAATGGAAACTCCCTTCATGACGTCATTACCCAGCGCTGGATGCCACGTGATTGGCTGTAACTCCTGGCTGCTGATTGGCTGGTTTGGGTATTAAGACAACCACGTATACAGTTCAACAATATGCCGTATAATTATTATTAGTGTAAAATATTATATAGTTTGGAGGAATCAGTTGTTCCAGAATCACCACCTTAATTTAATGTTAGTACAAATTAACACGGTATAGATTAAAACACAAACTAGTCCAGTGATGTCAATTTATTTAGCAGATTTTACATTAGATCCAGTGAAAAAAAATGTCAAAATCATGAGTCCTGGATTGTTGTCAGATTGTGTGTGTGTATATAATAAAAATCACTTAATATATATTGTTATTATTGTTGTCAGATTGTGTGTGTATAATAAAAATCACTAATATATTGTTATTATTGTTGTCAGATTGTGAGTATATAATAAAAATCACTAATATATATTGTTGTTATTGTTGTCAGATTGTGTGTGTGTGTATATAATAAAAATGACTAATGTGTTGTTATTATTGTTGTCAGATTGTGTGTATAATAAAAATGACTAATGTATTGTTATTATTGTTGTCAGATTGTGAGTGTGGGTCCAGCAAGGTTCACCAGGACGGGATATTGTTCCTGGGACAAGAGAGAAGAGGCCAAGTGTACCAGTCATATTATTACATCACGCAAGTGGTTGCAACTACTCTAAAACACTCACCCACTTATAACTCCACCTCCAACTCCACTTCTCCCTCCAACTCCACTTCTACCTGCAACTCCACTTCCACCTGCAACTCCACATCTCCCTCCAACTCCACCTACAACTCCACTTCTCCCTCCAACTCCACATCCACCTACAACTCCACTTCCACCCAAACAGAGGTATTCTTTTGTGATGGTTTTTCATAATTAGTTGTGTATATTATTTCCACTTCCACCTTCAACTCTACTTCTCCCTCCACCTCCACCTACAACTCCACTTCTCCCTCCAACTCCACATCCACCTACAACTCCACCTCCACCTTCAACTCCACTTCCACCCAAATAAAGGTATATATTGTTTTGTGATGGTTGCCAGTTTTCTATATTTATCATGATAGTACCGGTATGTCATCAAACTTAAGGGGAGAGAATACTTTTGATACATTGGAGTGTCAGGTTTCCTCCAAAGTATGCCAGGTAACAGGACCAGATTAGCAAAAATACTGGTGGACTGTTGCCTGGAATAGTTTGGAGGATTCAGTTGCTCCATATTTACCAACACTGTACTTCCCCCTTAAAGATTAAATTAGCAGAGTTGTTGAAAATGTGGGTGTATCATGCAATCGTGAGGACGAGAGAGAAAAACTATTATACCTAACCTAACCTAACCAATAGGTGTCGCTATAATCGCTTTTATCTCTCGTCCTCACGATTGCATGATACACCGGCGACAGTTCTTGTCTATCATTTTTTTTTTTTTTTTTTTTTTTTTTTTTTTTTATTAACAAAGATGACAAAGGCCACAGGCCCGCTTACCGTCCTCATCTACATAGTACAGTGAGAGAGTGGTCCAAAATCATGTCCAATTTTGTTCGAGATGACACATTGCGTTTGAAGGTACATAAGTGGTAGTAAGATGGAAAGATGGATGAAGGTAGAGTGTTCCAGAGTTGACCAGTTGTGTATAGGAAAGACTGAGAGTACCGGTTAACTCTTGCATGAGGGAGTTGGACAGAAAAGGGGTGAGAACGAGAGGCTTGACGAGTGTTGCATGTTCTCCTGAGGCTGAGGGGAGGAAGCATACATTGAGAGAGTTCAGAAGAGCAATGTCCAGTGTAATAGCGATAGAAGAGAGAAAGTGATGCAACACTGCGGCGAAGAGAGAGTAATATTTTAGGAGTACTTTTGTAGTATTATAATTTAGAATAATTGAATTTTATTACTTGTATATACTGTATCATATGTGTCATGGGTCGGTATGCAAGAACAATCTGTGGTGGTGTTTACGATGGCTTTGTTGTATGTCTATAGAGTTGATTTACTGGTACAGCCACAATAAAAAAAAAAAAAAAAAAAAAAAATCAAATAACCACACACACTTTCCTTCCATCATTCAAATAAATCAGTATCATATCAAAATATAATCATACAACAACAACACCTTATGTCAACTCAACTCAACCCTCTCAATTATTATTATTATTATTATTAGGTGGTGCAAAATCATACACGTGTTGTTCTTTATTACCAAGATATTTACTACGATGGAAGGAAAGTGTTGGTGGATATTATTATTATTATTATTATTATTATTATTATTATTATTATTATTATTATTATTATTATGAGGTGGTGCAAAATCATACACGTGTTGTTCTTTATTACCAAGATTTTACTACCATGGAAGGAAAGTGTTGGTGGATATTTAATTGTGGCTGTACCAAACTATTCCAAGCAACAACAGACCACCACCATTATAATTATCCACCCTGGCCCTATTTGTTTCCTGGCATAGTTTAGAGGAATGGTGTTGGTGTTGCTGTCTTATCTATTTATTCCAGTGTTTTAAAGTGTTATTTCTATATTACAGGTTGTATGTGTGTTGTTATTAAAGTGTTCTATTTATATTACAGGTTGTATGGTGTTGTTATTTATATTACAGGTTGTATGGTGTTGTTATTATCATCTTATCTAATTATTACAGTGTTATTATAGTGTTTTATTTATATATTACCGGTTGTATGGTGTTATTATTACAGTGTTCTATCTTTATTACAGGTTGTATGGTGTTATTATTACAGTGTTTTATCTTTATTACAGGTTGTATGGTGTTATTATTACAGTGTTCTATCTTTATTACAGGTTGTATGGTGTTATTATTACAGTGTTCTATCTTTATTACAGGTTGTATGGTGTTATTATTAGTGTTATTTATATTACAGGTTGTATGGTGTTATTATTAAAGTATTATATCTTTATTACAGGTTGTATGGTGTTGTTATGGCTATGTTGCATCGAGCTTTGTTTACTTGGTTCCTGTTGTTGGTGTTCCTCATCTTGTTGGCCCTAAGACTTGATGAACGCACAAAGTGGAATTGGTTCATTGTGTTTATACCCATGTGGTTCTACGATGCCATACTACTCATCTACATAGGCATACACATTGTCAACGAGTGTCGCCTCACTGCCCGGGGCGGGGGCAGCGGCGGGGCGGGGCTGAGGGGCGGGGTGAGGCAGCGAGCGGAGGCCTTTCTCCAGCGACTGTGGCCTCTGTTTGTGGTGGTCCTCAAGATGGCCTTCATGGTGGCACTGTGTCTCAAGTTGGAGAACAAGGTGAGTATCCCGTCCTACTATGTGTTGTTGCCGTTGTGGGCGCTGCTGGCCGGACTGTGTGGTAATGTACTACACTGCCTTGTACTCCAACACCAAGACCGATACCCTTGACTACATACACAACAACAACATCAACATCTCTACATACAACAACAACAACATCAACAACTCTACATACACAACAACAACAACATCAACAACTCTACATACACAACAACAACAACATCAACATCTCTACATACAACAACAACAACATCATCAACAACTCTACATACACAACAACAACAACATCAACATCTCTACATACAACAACAACATCATCAACAACTCTACATACACAACAACAACAACATCAACATCTCTACATACAACAACATCATCATCAACAACTCTACATACACAACAACAACAACATCAACAACTCTACACAAATCTCACTATGTCAAGGTTACACTACTGTCCCTGTCCTTTACACATTGTTGATCATCCAATGTTTACAATATAAACTACATTTTTCCTTGTATCATCATCATCATATTACTACACAAAATATCCTTAATAATACTTACCATATTATTCTGTCACCTCTCTGTTGTACTACTCCCCCCCCCCCCCTAACCTCTCTTGTAGTATTGCCTTCCTTAACCTGTCACTGTGTGCCCAGGGGGGGGGGGGGATTTTATTCTCTGTGAATATTAGCCATCCCTCACACGGCTAGAATAAAGATTGTTGTAGGATCTGGTCACTTTCTATTGGATTTGACCAGATCTATACTGCAACGAGGCTTTTTTTTTTTTTTTTTACTACTGTGTGTACCACCAACACACGGGGGTGTATTATCCCAATGTATACAACAGTGTAAACTCCCTCCCCCCTTATGGTGCCTTCAGGGCTGGTCTCATGGAAGGTACAGCACCACATGTAGCTCTTGTGGACTTGGACCCACACAATGAGGCCTCCAGACTCCCTGGTCCAGAAAGCTGTGCTCCCATTTCCTTGGGATGTGCTTCAATAACCCAGACATATTGGGACATGTAACCCCTCTTTTATTTTTTATTTTTTTTTCACTGTGACCAGAATGTACTGTATCAGGAGGCCATTCTGCCCCGGGAGAACATCAACAACAACAACAACAACCTCTCTCTTATTGTACTCCTCCCTTCCCCTAACCATTGCTATGTACACACACCAGCTCCCATCACTGTTCATCTCATATTTACAAGATCTGTGAAGTGAATTAGATGCATTTCACTAGACACATTATTTTTTTTTTATTATTATTATTATTATAATAATATGTATAGTGAAGTGAATTTGATGCATTTCACTTGACACCTTTTTTCATTATTATTATTATTAAGATGTATATTTTCTATTATTATTATTACTTTTTTTTTTTATTAAAGCTTCTGAGTTGTGAAGTCATATTAAAATGTCTTTCTACATATTTTTTCTTCCAGCACATTATCAGTGAACTCTCATTTTACACTGATATTTTGGGTGTGTAATGTAACGTGTGTGTGTGTAATGAAACTGTGTACAGAAAACCCACATTGTACTGTACACTAGTATTTAGGATATGTAATGTGTACAATAAGTGTTTACAGTACATACATACAGTTGTGGACAATAATAGGTTAACTACCATCTTCTATTTTACTACTGTACAAGCAATTACTGACTATTCAGAACAACTACATAGTAAGAAAATGTGAACACTTTAGATAGCAATTTGTTTGAGTTACCTATATGTGGATGATTATTATTGTCCATGACTGTACTGTACATTCATTACATACACACACACACACACAGAGGTAGAAAGATTGACACACACACACACAGAGGTAGAAAGATTGACACACACACACATACACAATTTCACATGCATTAATCACAGTAAATATATATGCTACAATTGAGATGAATACTGTACTATGGGCCGTATTCAAGAACATCCGTGGTGCATACGATGGCGTGGTACCAGTACGTCGACTCCATAGACAGAGCCATCGTGCCGGTACCACACCGTCGTAAACACCACGGCGGTTGTTGTTCTTGCATACAGATCTAATTATCATCGGTGCATATTGTTCAGTTTGTTTATCATTATTCCAGCGACAGTTTGTTTGTTCATAATCTTTCATTTCTACGGTTATATAAGTGTGGCACAAATCCATACGTGTTTCTCCTATAATCATTACCGTTATACAATACACTCTCCTCTTTTTTTATGCGAGGTTAGGTTCCTGAAGGGGTCGCATAAAGTAAATTGTATATTTCCATAAGAAATAATGGTACTTTATCTTGAAAATGGAGCCTCCTTGTTCGTGTTATTTTAAGAGTTCGTGTAAATTGCATTTATTTAATTTTTTTCATGATACGCATAATTTAAACTCGCATAAAAAGAGAGGAGTGTGTATGTGTGTGTGTTATTGGTAGCAGAAGTAACATAATACATATATGTATGTAATGATACAGAGATACAGGACAAGTATGTATGTAATAATTATGTTACTCGTGTTACAGCAGGGAACTACACAAACCTGATTTCAGATTGGAAGGTTCAACATGCAGAGTTTTTTTTTTATGTATCACTAAACTTTATGTATTCAGGAGGACCAAGCTGTGATTGTGTATGAGACCTGGTGACTTCTGTTTCCTCCTGACTGTGCCACAAAACAAACAAGCTTCTTCAATATAATGTAGGTGGTGTTTCTTGGTAATGTTTGAAGGACGCGCAAACCTCCAATTTACTCGCTACATCACAGGGTTTCTTAAAGGACCCTGTGTGTGTGTGATGTAGTCAGAAAATTGGAGGTAAACGAGTCCTTCGAATATTGCCACGAAACACCACCATCTACATAGGAGTTTGTTTCGTGGCATGGTCAGGAGGAATCAGAAGCCTCCAATTTTCATACACAATCACAGGATCCTTAAGTAACTGCCTAACCTAACCTTTGTACAGATTTCAATTGTCAAGTCAGGTGGTTCAGAGATTATGGTCAGCGAGTGTACATTACAGAATAATTTTATAAGTACAGTATTTATATCATTTATTTTTTCCATTACTCCAAGTATGAGTATGTATTCACTGTATTAATTTAAGAGACCCTGTGTGTGATGTAGAAAATAGGAGGTGAACGAGTGCTTCAAATATTTGTTGGTTTCGTGGCATTGTTAGGAGAAATCAGAAGCCTCCATTTTTTTGTTTTTTTCATACACGATCACAGGGTCCTTAACATCATAATAATAATTTGAGTTAAGTGGTTAATTCACTTTTGTTACATTGGAGTGCCATGATTCCTCCAAAGTTTAAATGCCAGGAAACAAAAATAACAGTTGTTTTGTTGCTTGTAATACTTTGGAGGAATCAATTACTCCAGATTTCTCCAAAGTATGTACAGTGTATGCCAGGAAACAATATTATGAACAATAATAATAGTAATCTGTTGCTTGGAATAGTTTGGAGGAATCAATTACTCCAAAATATGTATACCAGGAAACAGGACTATATGAACAATAATAATAGTAATCTGTTGCTTGGAATAGTTTGGAGGAATCAATTACTCCACATTTACCGCATCTGCACTCCCCCCCCCCCCCCCGTATGCGAGAACATACATCCGTGGTGTGTACGACGACGACATCATCATCGTATACACCACAAAAATAATGTTCTTGAATACGGCCCAAAATTTCACACCCACACTCAAAATATTTTATGTCATAGAGAGTTTTGTGTATGTATTATAATTATTAAGAACCTACTGTATTTTACAATTGTCATCTACAAAGACAATAAATTAACTGTTGAAATTTATTTGGTACATTTTGTAAGCTGTGGTGAGAGAGAGAGAGAGATTGGTGTGTGTGTGTGTGAGAACAGTATAATTATAATAGAAAATAAAAATATTAAAAAGAAATAATAATTGTGTTTGTTGTCCCTTTCCTTCTATTTTCTCTCTCTCTCTCTCCCTTTAAACAGTAAAGTACTTACCTTACAGTATATTATTTCATACATTATAATTATTAGTATGAAACATTGCTGTAATAATCTAACAATTCTATATCACTTTACAATACAAAACATTACAGAATTAAACCTACCCAAACATTCTTTCTCTCTCTCTCTCTTTACATTACAAAACTAATCAAACATCCTCTCTCCCTCTCTTTACATTATACAATACTAAAAAAAAACTTATCTCTCTCTTTACATTATACAATACTAAAAAAAACCTTATCTCTCTCTCTACATTACAAAACATTACATAATTACCCTACCCAAACATGGCAGAACAGAGTGGAAGAGTATGTGAGAGAGAGAGAAGTGTGCGGTAGGGGGGGAGTTCACGGAGGGTAAGAGGCGTCGGAGCTACAGATAGAAACATTCTTTCATTCTTTACATTACAAAGTACTAGTGATAATCTTACGTCTTTCAATTTACAAAACGTTATCGAATTAACCTACCCAAACCTTCTTCTCTCTTTACAATACAAAACATTTCAGAATTAACCTACCCACACATTCTCTCTCTCTCTCTCTCTCTCTTTACAATACAAAACATTTCAGAATTATCTACCCACACATTCTCTCTCTCTCTCTCTTTACAAAACATTACAGAATTAACCTACCCACACATTCTCTCTCTCTCTCTCTCTTTACAAAACATTACAGAATTAACCTACCCACACATTCTCTCTCTCTCTCTCTTTACAATACAAAACATTTCAGAATTATCTACCCACACATTCTCTCTCTCTCTTTACAATAAAAAAAAAAAACATTACATAATTGACGTAACATTCTTTCACTCATCGCATTACAAAACTACAAACATTACAGTCCCTCATTAATTACTCACATTACATTACATAACATAACAGACAGGAAACCCTCCGTGCACAGAGCTGTATTCAAGAACGCTCGTGGTGAATACGATGATGATGGTGGTGTGGTACCGATACGACGACTTGACTCCATACACACACACACACACACTATGGAGCCTTCGTATACACACACACACACACACACGCGGATGTTTTCTCTCGCATAACACCCCAGCAAAAAGTGAGGTGGGGGTGGTGAAGGAGGGGTGGGGTTGTGTGGGGGGTAGGAGGGGTGGTGGGTGGAGAGGGGAGGGGTGGTGGGGAGGAGGGGAGGGGTTGTGTGTGGGTGGGGGTGTGGGGGGGGAAGAACTGATTTAATTAAAGACCCTGTGATCGTGTATGAGAATTGGAGGCTTCTCTGATTCCTCCTGACTGTGCCACAAAACACACTTCTTCCGATAGATGGAGCTCATTTGTTTATTTTATGCCATCACCACAGGGCATTTAAAGGGGGGTGGGAATAGGGGGACAGGCTTGGGGGGTGCAGGAGTAGGGTGACAGGCTTGGGGGGTGCAGGAGTAGGGGGACAGGCTTGGGGGGTGCAGGAGTAGGGGGACAGGCTTGGGGGGGGGTTTAGGGGGTGCAGGAGTAGGGCGACAGGCTTGGGGGGGGGTTTAGGGGGTGCAGGAGTAGGGCGACAGGCATTCTACCCACCCCAAGCCTTTCCCCCCATATTACCGCACCCCCCAGCCTGTCCCCTACTCCCACACACCCTTAAAAGGAGACATTAATTATTTTTCTCGTGGGTAAATTTGGAGTCTACCGATTCCTCCAAACTATGCCACAAAACAAACAACCTCCATGTTATAAATAGGGTGTGTGTGTGTTTCTGGGTGTAGTTTGGAGGATTCAGTAGACTTCCTTCCGGTTCACTCACCAAGCACCAAGAGGATTTGACATTAATTAACACCTGAAGATTATGAATAGAAATATATAGTGTGTGTTGGAATGGAAAGGTAGAAAATGTGTACTGTGTGTGTGTGTGTGTGTGTGTGTGTGTATGTGTTGGAATGGAAAGGTAGAAAATGTGTACTGTGTGTGCGTGTGTGTGTGTGTGTTGGAATGGAAAGCAGGGAATGTCTACAGTGTGAGTGTGTGTGTGTGTGTAGGAATGTGTACAGTGTGTGTGTGTGTGTGTGTGTAGGAATGTGTACAGTGTGTGTGTGTGTGTGTGTGTAGGAATGTGTACAGTGTGTGTGTGTGTGTGTGTAGGAATGTGTACAGTGTGTGTGTGTGTGTGTGTATGTGAGTGTGTGTGTGTGTGTGTGTTGGAATAAAAACATAGGAATGTGTATAGTGTATTACAACATAATTTAAATCGGAGTGAAATAATGTATCTTGTTTTCCTCTCTTATGATTAATGTAATGCAAAAACCTTATAATATTATCAACACAACTGAGTACTGTAATTACATAGCTAGAATTATAAACACTGGAATGAACTAAATATAATAACAATACTGTAATAATAATAATAAACATAATAATAAAAATATCAATAATAATAATATCAATAATAATAAAAATGATAATAATAAACATAATAATAATAAAAATATCAATAATAATAAAAATAATAATATCAATAATAATAAAAATAATAAAAATAATAATAATAAAAATAATAACAATAAAAATAATAATAAATGTAATAAGAAAAATGACAATAACAATAATAAAAATAAAAATGACATTAACAATGATAAGAAAAATAATGACATTAACAATGATAATAAAAATAATAATGACAATAAAAATGATAATTAAAAAATAATAATAGAGTATTAATCAATTTTCTACCCCTAAAGACGAAATTTGGAAACAGGTGAATTATTGCTATATTAATTAAGGGGGGGGGGCTAATCTCCGGGGGGGGGGGGGGTCAATCTTCTATTTTGGTACTATTGGCCACAAGAATTGGTACACACACACACACACACACACACACACACGTTGTTGTTTTCAAGGGTTTAATAACATAGAGGAAATAAATTTAAGACTATGTTACTGCAATACAACATTATTATTATTATTATTATTATTATTATTATTGGATTTGTTGTTTTGGTAATCATTGAGTCACATGGTACACACACACGTACACACACACACACACACACACACACACCACACGCACACACACACACACCACACGCACACACACGCACATACACGCACATACACATACACGCACATACACATACACGCACACACACATTCATTGCAGTACTTCCATAATAATGAATGACCTCTCTTTCCATATACATATAGTCTGTGTAAGAATTCTTGTGGCGAACTGTACATTGGAGTGGCATAGATAGCTCTCGCTCACTCACTCACTCTCTCTCTCTCACTCTCTCTCATTTAAATCACTATTATCCATGTATCTCTCTCTCTCTCTCTACTTATATCACTCACTATCCATCTCTTCTCTCTCTTTCTCCTTATTTAAATCACTCACTATCATCCATCTCTTTACTCTCTCTCTCCTCCTCTCTCTCTTTAAATCACTCACTATCATCCATCTCTCTCTCTCCCTCCTCTCTCTCTATTTAACTCACTCTCTTCCTCTCTCTCTATTTAACTCACTCTCTTCCTCTCTCTCTCTCTCTCTTCCCCACTTCCTTCTTCTGCCGCCCCTCCTTTCATTCTCTCCCCCCCTCTCTCTCTATTTAACTCACTCACTACCATCTCCCTCCTCCCTCTCTCTCCCTACTCTAGACACCACCGCCGCCTCTCCTCCTCCACCTCCTCCTCCTCTCTCTCTCTCGCCCTCCTCCCCCGCTTCCTTCTTCTGCTGCCCCTCCTGCGGTCTATACTCGGGGTAGTCACTGTACTTATCCGAGCGTCCCCTGACCCTCTCGGCCGGGTATTTGGCCGCGTTCTTGGCCATCTTGTCGAGTACGGCCGAGGGGAGGTCGACGTGGCACTGCTCGGCCAAGTCTATGAGGTAGATCAACACGTCGCTCAGCTCCTCACCCACACGTGTCTTGTCTGAGGCGCTGAACTCGGGGAGGCCACGTGATACCTGGAATGGTTAGGTTGGGTTAGGTTTGAATCTTCAAAGTGGGAATTTCTGGGGAATCAAAATTGTGTATGGGAACAAACATTACATACACATACATATTGTACAGACAATACAGTACCTAAACCACACACTCCACACACACACACTCCTTCCATATACACACACACACTCCTCCTACACACTAAATAAACCTAAACTTACCTACTATTCGTTTCACTGCCTGACAGAAACTGTTTTTCGCAAATATCTCTTAAAAGAATTATTGTATCAATATAATATTTCAGTACACTATCTTTAACATCTGGGCCTAATTTATGGCTGACATACCATATTCCTATATGTATTATGTTAGCAGTTTACCGAGTGATATTAAGCCTAATCCAGTCATCATATCTAAGGCGTTATAGAGAATGGGACGAGAGTGTGGTACTCGTGTAACTCCTCCCCCTCCACCAACAGCCCCCACACCACTCCTGCCTTCCCTACCCCTCCACCAACACCCACAACACCCCCCACACCACTCCTTCCTTCCCTACCCTACACTTTCCTTCGAATGCATCAATATGACTGGCCAGTTTTGTGATTTTTTTTCACGAGTAAACTCCTCGCATTACACATATAGGAATATGGTATGTGAGCCATAAATTAGGCCCAGATGTTAAAGGTAGTGTGCTGAAATATTATACTTATACAAAGATTCGTTTAGGAAATATTTGCGAAAAACAGCGTCTGTCCGAGGCTGAAACGCATACTGTAGTAAACTGGAAGAAAGACCAAAGAGAGGAGATATGATTATGGTTTACAAATGTGTCACAGAAAAAGAAAAAATAGATATAGACAACTTATGTTAACAAGGAATACACACACACACAGATAGATAGATATAGAAAGCTTATGTCAACAAGGAATACACACACACACAGATAGATAGATATAGAACACTTATGTCAACAAGGAATACACACACACACAGATAGATAGATATAGAACACTTATGTCAACAAGGAATACTGTACCTACAATGAGAGGACACAGTAAGAAATTAATTAAAAGAAGAGGAGATAAAGATGTACAGAAATATAGTTTTACAAATAGAGTAATAGACGAATGGAATAAATTACCAGAAGGAGTGGTGTGTGTCAAAAACATACATAAACACACACACACATACACAAACAGAGACACACACACACAAATAGAGTAATAGACGAATGGAATAAATTACCAGAAGAAGTGGTGTGTGTCAAAAACATACATACATAACTTTAAAGAAAAATATGATATTTGTGATTTAAAATACGGGACAATACGAGCTGCACTCAATCCTGTAAACATACAAATAGGTAAGAACACACACACACACACACTTCCCCACTATACACACACACACACTCCCCCCCTACACACACACACACACACACACTTCCCCACTATACACACACACACACTCCCCGACTATACACACACACACACTCCCCGACTATACACACACACACACTCCCCCACTATACACACACACACACTCCCCCACTATACACACACACACACTCCCCCCTATATATATACACTTCCCCACTATATATACACACACACTCCCCCACAATATATACACACATACACTCTCCTCCCTATATATATACACACACACACTCTCCTCCCTATATATACACACACACACACTTCCTCCCCCCTACACACACTTCCCCACTATATATATACACACACACACACAAACTCCTCTCTTACACACACACAAACAATACCTCAGAGCGCCATTGGAAGAGTTCTGCCAGTTCTCCCACTTCCCCGACCATCGCTAGGAGTACGTTACGTGGTGGATGGTACTGACGCCAATCACGGTCACGACAGAACTGGTGTTGTGCCGCCCTAACACTCTCAAGGCTCAACTCAGACGAAAACCTGTCAACGGTGAATGGGGGAATGGAGTGGGGAATGGGGGAATGGAGTGGGGAAAGGGGTTAGGAGGGTCAAGGAAATATAGGCCTACTGTAGCCTGCATTGTGTGTGACTCGCTCATTTTTAGTACAGTAATTACGAGTTAACCACCAGCTTCAACACTCAGTCATGTCAGGTGGTGCATTTATAAAATGGAAGGCCATATCCTTCCATATAAAGAAGGAAGTTATTTCTCGGAAAGAGAAAGAAGGAAACACCAGCGTTAATAAAAGTAAACAATGATCAGCGCTATCTCTTATCTCCCCCCGCTACCACCACCACCACCACCACCACCACCATGGATGTCGCCGACTCGTATCATGTCACATGAGTCACCTGCCAAAACCTTAATACAAATTGTTATTTTCATTTAATATGCTTAATACAAATTGTAATTTTCATTTAATATGCTTAATACAAATTGTAATTTTCATTTAATATGCTTAATACAAATTGTAATATACATTCCTATAGGATTAAGGCAAGAAAAAACTTAAAAAGTATTTTGTTAATTTCAGGGACAATTTTGGTGATTGATTGACCAATTGTCATTTTCCCCATACATAAGTTACGTGTATCACATGTAACAACGTCTTCTATCCACCTGTTGGACATTCTATACAAGACCGAGGTGTATTTCAACATATGAACCGAGTAACTTAAAAAATATTGCACAGCCACAATCAAATAACCACCAACACTTTTAATTAAATCAGTATCACATCAAAATATAATCATACAACAATACCTTATGTCAACTCAACCCCATCACTTATTATTATTATTATGAGGTGGTGCAAAATCATACACGTGTTGTTCTTTATTACCAAGATATTTACTACCATGGAAGGAAAGTGTGGGCGGATATTATTTATTATTATTATTATTATGAAGTGCTAGAAAATCATACACGTGTAAGTAAAGTGTTGGTGGATATTTGATTGTGGCTGTACTGTCCCAATCCACAAATCCCATTCACACACACATACACACACACACACCAAAGGAAAAATAATGGTAGTTGTATCTCACCTAAACTCCTCGCCCTCATCGTCCAAACTCTCGGTGGAGATTCCGTTGCTTAGACTGTGTGCCATTGTGTGTGTGTGTGTTTGTGTGTTTAAATTAGATTAGGCCTAGGTGTGGTGTTGGACTCAAAATATAAGTAATGTAGAAGTGTAGGCCTATTGTAATTAGTGTAGTCGTATGTAATGTTATGTACTGTACTGTTATACTATGTAATGCAAGGTTATGCTATGTAATGTAAATAAGTACAGTATTATGCTATGTAATGTAAATAAGTATTATGCTATGTACTGTACCGTTATGCTATGTAATGTAAATAAGTATTATGCTAAGTAATGTATTGAATGTTCTTGCCAACAGCCCTAAATCGTAATTATGTAGTGTAATGGTTTGTGGTGTAATGTTATGTAATGTGATGTACTCTCTCTCCTCCTCCTCACAGCCTCACACCTGAAAATGAAAGTACAGTAAGTATATAAGTAAATTGGTAAGTAAGTATGTAAGTGATTATGTAAGTAGTTAAGAAGGTAAGTAAGTAGATAAGTAAGTACGTGAGTATGTACGTGAGTATGTAAGTAAGTATGTGAGTAGATAAGTAAGTACATGAGTAGATAAGTAAGTACATGAGTAGATAAGTAAGTACATGAGTAGATAAGTAAGTACATGAGTAGATAAGTAAGTACATAAGTGAGTATGTAGATAAAAAAAGTAAGTACATAAGTGAGTATGTAGTTAAGAACGTACCATAAGTAAGTATGTCAATTCAGTTTTAAACATTAGGTATATATATTATAATAATAATAATAATAATAATAATAATAATAATAATAATAATTAAAAATAAACATTTATAGTTTATTCTGCAGAACCTCTTATGTAGAATTACCCTGACCTGACCTAAATTTAATCTAACCTACCTTAATCTAACCTGACAAATTCAATCTGACCTAACCTAATGTAACCTAACATATTTTCAATCTAACCTAACCTGACTTAATCTAACCTGACCTAACCTAGCTTTAACCTAACCTTTATTTAATCTAACCTAACCTAACCTTTATTTAATCTAACCTAACCTACCTTTTATTTAATCTAACCTAACCTACCTTATCTAAACCTATACCCGACTTGACCTAACTTAAATCAATCTAACCCAACTTAACTTAAACTTAATCTAACCTAACTTGACCTAACTTTAACTTAATCTAACTTAATCTAATCTAACTTGACCTAACTTTAACTTACTCTAACTTAAGCTGACCTAACCTGACTTAATCTAGCATAAAGAATAAGTGATAATAATAGATTAATTAATTCACACATTCTCTCTCTCTTTCTCTCGTACTCACTCACTCTCTCTCACACACACACATACAATAGAATATATTAACCATTAATTCTCTCACTTTCACACTTTATCTCTCACGCACACTCACTAACTCTCTCTCACACACACACATAATACAATATAATAATTAACCACTAATTCTCTCACTTTCACACACACGCACTTTCACACTATCTCACACACACACTCAATAACTCTCACTCTCACACACACTTAATAGAAAATAATAATTAACCCCAAATTCTCACACTTTCACACTTTATCCCTCTCTCACACGCACACATAATACAATACAATAATTAACCCCTAATTCTCTCACTTTCACACTTTATCCCTCTCTCACACGCACACATAATAGAAAATAAGGTATTTTTACAGTAAACCTGGGTTCAGTAAAACGTATATATTAGTATGTTTTACCACTAATTAGGACCATTCTAAGACTATTTTCTTCAATGGTGTTTCTCTCGGAAATGCCCCGTTTTCGAGATATGCCCAGTTTTCATATCCCATACAAACTTGGGGGAGAGCCTGAGAATCCGGGGTTTTGGGTGGTGGAAAACATGCTGTACACTATGGCGTTGCCTTTATAATATGTAATTGTCTTAAGTAAACACTTGAAACAGGAAATAAAAGTGAAATAACAAAGTTTTCGAGACCGATACAATAAAATACAATTTTAGCCCAAACAGCAGCGTTACAACACGTGTTGGCTTGGGTTGGGCTAGATATTCAAATCCAATGGTTATTTTGGGAATTAGTATTACCTAACCTGACCTAACCTAACCTAACCTAGACCACGACAGACTACCGGGACCTAACCTGGGCATAAAACCGGTATAACAAATAGAAGAAGTTACCGGGTAAATATCCAAGAACATAGATGGATACAGGACGCTCAAACACAGTATTCCCAAAACAAAATATAGCCAATACAGCCACAAGTGGCGT
>JAWZYT010000019.1:0-5000 GCA_034508575.1 Petrolisthes manimaculis
GTAATAATAATAACAACAATAATAATAACAACAACAACAACAATATTAAAAATAATAATAAAAATACTGATAGCCTACAGTCCTGAGGTTGAAGTATTAAAACAATAAATAAATAAATATATACACGTATATATATATATATATATATATATATAAAAATAAAAATGTGGATGGTGTTTAAATTCAATGTTTGAATGACTCACTAACCTTCTATTTTCTTATTACATCATGACACACACACACACACACACACACACACACACACACACACACACACACACACACACACACACACACACACACACACACACACACCCTTAAGAAGCCAACAGCATTGTGTGTGTGTGTGTGTGTGTGTGTGTGTGTGTGTGTGTTATTGTTTTAAGTAGTGTGTAGCTGCTTGTATTAAATTAAAAGAGGGTAGTTAACGTATGTGTGTGTGTGTGTGTGTGTGTGTGTGTGTGTGTGTGTGTGTGTGTGTGTGTGTGTGTGTGTGTGTGTGTGTGTGTGTGTGTGTGTGTGTGTTATTGTTTTAAGTAGTGTGTAGCTGCTTGTATTAAATTAAAAGATGGTAGTTAATGTGTGTGTGTGTGTGTGTTATTGTTTTAAGTAGTGTATAGCTGCTTGTATTAAATTAAAAGATGGTAGTTAATGTATGTGTGTGTGTGTTCTTACCTGTTTGTATGTATGTGTGTGTCCATTTCTTTCTTTCTTCTCTCTTCCTTCCTTTCCTTTTCCATGGTATCAATTCTGAAATACAATTTAATTATAAATATGTATGTATGTATGAAATGTATGTATGTATGTACACATACGGAAGGAACCAACGAAATCAGAGATAAACAAAAATAAATAAAGGAAGGATGGAAGCAAAGGAAAGAAAAATAAGATAGAAACAGCAAAAAAAGAAAGAAAAGAACGAAGGAAGGAAGGAAGAAAAACAAGATAGAAACAGCAAAGAAAGAAAGAAAAGAAGGAAGGAAGGAAGAAAAACAAGATAGAAACAGCAAAAAAAGAAAGAAAAGAAGGAAGGAAGGAAGAAAAACAAGATAGAAACAGCAAAAAAAGAAAGAAAAGAAGGAAGGAAGAAAAACAAGATAGAAACAGCAAAGAAAGAAAGAAAAGAAGGAAGAAAGAAAGGAAAGAAACGAAATCAGAGAGCAAAAGGTAAATATATAAGGTAAGGTAAGGTAAGGTAAGGTAAATACTTAAGGTAAAAAACTCCATGTGTTGTAGTGTGGTTGTAGTGTGGTTGTAGTGTGGTTGTCAGGTGCCGTCAACCGTACACAGTCACGTCCCACTCCTCTGTAATAATAATAATAATAATATAAATAGTAATACATGTAATAATAATAATACATGTAATAATAATAATAAAAATAATAATAATAATAAAAGGTTTATTTTGTAGATGAATGAACACACATACACACATACGTTCTCACACATACACACATAATATTCATTCACACAAACTAACACACAGACGTACACACATACAATCACGCATGGACATATATTATGGTAATTGTAAAGTACGGGAAATAACCGTGGTAAAATACCGGGACCTAGCCGGATCTGGCAACACTGCTACAACACGGTAATTCTTTCAATAAATACCGTATTTTGCCCCGGTTATTTCCAGGTAGTCTACACAGGTTAGGTCCTGGTAGTCTGCTGTGGAATAGGTTAGGTTAGGTTAGGTTAGGTTAGGCTAGGTAAAGTAAGGTTAGGTTAGGTTAGGTCAGGTTAGGTAAAGTCAGGTTAATTTCAAAATGCCTCATTTGAATATACACAAAAAATAAAATAGTGTTAGAATAGTGTAAAATAAAATAGTGGGAAATTTAAGTAAAAAAATACTTACTCAATCAAATAATTCTTTCAATATTTAGCACAAAAAAAGTGTAAAATAAAATAGTGGGTAATTTAGGTAGAAAACTGTTCTCAAAAACGTTAATTCCTTCAATATTTACCAATCATACACGTATTATTATTATTATACTGCCAATTCATATGTGTTATTGTTATTATTGTTATTATTATAGTTGTTATTGTTATTATCATTATAGTTGTTATTATTATTATTATTATTATTATTATGAGGTGCTGCCAATTCATAAGTGTTATTATTATTATTATTATTATTATTTCCAATGGTTAGGTTAGGTTAGGTTAGGTTAAGTAAGGTTAATTTCAAAATGTCTCATTTGAATATCTTGGAAATTTGTGGGTGAAATGGTATTGAAGTAAGTTAAATGATATTAAAATATACACTAACTATACATTAACAGTTATTATTACAACACTATTATAACCTTGGCTTTGTAATTTGTGTTACGTTACAGTATCAAAATTGGCTTTGTAGTTTGTGTGTTACGTGTTACAGTATTAATATTCTATAGTTTATAATAATAATAATAATAATAATAAGGTAATAATAATAAGGTAATAATAATAATATAGCAGGATATTCATGGCTAATTATTTTAAGCTGTAATTTTTTTTTTTCGCCCGTGTAAAATTTTCAATATTACTATTTAATTAGAAGTTCATTTAAGTTTATATTACTCTGTGATATAGATTATATATATATATATCGTTATATCATACTGTGGAAAGCCAATGAATTATAATATACCAGGAAATAAATAAATAAACAGTGTGTGAGGTAAACAATGTTTACGTGTGTAAATTTTACTTCGTTAATTTCAATAATTTGTTCATTTCTGTGGTATATATTTTCTATATGACTTTGTTAACATACCTATGATATATAGTAGAAGATCTCCTGTCACTCTAGGTACACCAATATGTTAAATAAATCGATATAATTAACAAAAACGACAAATAAATGATGAATTACAGTACCGCCATTACCACATGTGACGTCATGGCCAGCACTGCCAGATTTACAAACTCATATTATCGTACCTGGATGTTAAAAGTTATCGTATTTCTAACTTCATTTTTTTTTCACACAAATCTATAATTTTATCAGAAATGATAATATACGTATCTGTGTTGAGAGATTAATTAACATTATACAGTACAGAAGTTATTAAAAAAAACGTTAATTATAATGTACATACCTGATATTATAATTTTGTAATCTATTTTTTTCAGAACAGAAAACACTTAATAATTAATATACTGTAAACAGGACGGCGGTAACATACCATTTCTTATAATACTATAGTATAGGCCTACCTACAGAGTACATTATATAATAAATATATACCAATAAATTTGAGTAGGTACAATAATACTTAAGAATTGAATGATCATTTTATCGTTCCTCCATTTTTTTTTTTTTTTTTTTTTTTTTTTCCATGTATATATCACCAGATTCCTTCTCACCCTAATAACCAATTTATTAAACATTATCCTATTTTTTTGCCGTTATAATTATCACACATTTTCTATAATTATCGCATTATCTGATTTATTTCATGCATGCTATCGTATATCACACCGAGGGCCAAATTATCGTATTTTACAATAATTATCTCACATCTGGCAACGCTGAGTCGTCATGCCGTTTCCATGTAATTTAAATCAGCTGACGACAATTTTTTTTTATATATATATATCGATTTTATCGCCTATATTATTATTCCCACACTACCCACAATGTGATATAACGATAGATATATAAATAAACTATAATCTCAGAATAATATAGACTTAAATGAGCTAATTAAAAAATAAATATTGAAATTATTACGATAAATTCCCATAATTTCAAACGGGACCAAAAAAATAAAAAAAATGTTTATCTATTTATTTCCTGCTATATTATTATTCCCACACTACCCACAATGTGATATAACGATAAATATATAAATAAACTATAATCTCAGAGGCTTACCTGAGCTTCTACTTAAATAATAAATATTGAAATGATTACGAATTTAATCCGCCGACAATTTCAAACGGGGCCAAAAAATATATATTGTTTATCTATTTATTTCCTGCTATATTATTATTCCCACACTACCCACAATGTGATATAACGATAAATATATAAATAAACTATAATCTCAGAGGCTTACCTGAGCTTCTACTTAAATAATAATAATATAAATTCTTACGAGATTAATCCTAAAATTTCACACGGACGAAAAAAAAAAAAATAGCTTATCTATCTATTTTCTGCTATATTATTATTTGCTTGGTTCCCAAAGGGTGATATAGTGATAGATATATATATAGACCTTGATATAAACAATACCTCATAACTGTATCGACTTACCTGAGCTTCTAATATTTAAATTATTACGATATATAGTGAAGGTAGGAGAAGGGTTAAACACACAGACGCCATATTTAAAGTTGGTCCAAAATGGCCTTGTTTATCTATCTATTTTCTCGTCTATTTGTTATCTATCAGTGGCCACGGTGGGTCACGTGGCCAGATTAATCTATTATCTACCCATGAAAAGTATAATGAACTTACCTAAGGGTGTAATTATTGAATAACGAGGTCGTAATGAACGCCTTGTCAAAGAGGTAAGACCACAGGTAGCCATTACGTAAGTAGAATGGCAATAACGGACCTGCTGCAACATTGCCAGATCGCCTTGGCAAATGAACCCTATAAAGTAACATCAGTTTTTCCCCTTTAATATAAAAATTACGATGTTAATTCACTGGGATAGTCTTAAATGAACGGTTATTTACTAAACTACAATTTCCCAGACACTAAAAACTGCATTTAACTCGTTATTTATCGAGATATTCAACATCCTAACCACATCCTAACCACATCATATCATAACCAATTCTGATTTTGATCTGGTAATGAAAAGTTATAATGAGGTTGTTTCATTCGAAAGTGTAGATAATGACTTCGTTCAAACATTTATTTAAATTACTCACTCAATATTACTCGTACGCCAATAATTATAATTTGATAAAGTAAATATATTTCTAGGCACGTTTCCCATCACAAAAAAATAACGATTAAGTAATGTTTTAATGTCGTTATTTAAACCTAAGTC
>JAWZYT010000019.1:10000-32500 GCA_034508575.1 Petrolisthes manimaculis
GGATGGTTGGCTGTGTTGGTGTGTGGGTGTGGTGAGGTGTAAGGTGTGGTGAGGTGAGGTATAAGGTGTGGTGAGGTATAAGGTGGTTTGGTGCATGGATGGTTGGCTGTGTTGGTGTGTGTGTGTGGTGAGGATAGAGTTGGACAAGAGGATAACTACCTACCTGTCCGTTTATTACTCTAAATAAGGCAAGTCTCACCTGTAAAGCAGTTCTCTGGTACAAGGTTTCGCTTCACTATTACAGTACTACAGCCTGTGTCACGTAAAACATTCACCTTCTTGACACACACACACAGTTCCTTGTTAGCCATACCACTACTACAGTACTACAGCCTGTGTGTGTGTGTCACGTAAACAGCCATGGCTGATAATGCTTCACCAAGGTACAAGGAGTGTTGGAGAGTAACTGAACACAGTTCCATCAAGTGAATTTTACAAACCATTCACAACGTTGAGAGAGGTTTATTAGACTCACATTTTCGAACTCAGTTCAGTTGCTCTCCAACACTCCTTGGACCCTGCCTGGTGAAGCACTATCAGCCATGGCTGTACAGTTGCCAAAAAAGGTACTGCGACAACTATTGATACAACATTGAATATATTAATGTCCATAATTGTTTGTGGGGATTATAAGTATGTATTACAGAAGGATATGTATATTTCCTTCTGTTATACATGCTTATAGTCCCTACAAATAAATGTGGATATTACTAGGGTTAAAGTTCTATCATGATTTGTCGCAATACCTTTTTTGGCAACTGTACATAGACTCCTTACACGTACCGTAATATTGTCAACTCTTGACAGCCATTTCCTTGTTTAAAAGTTTTCCTTGCTACACCACACCGATATGTTTTATGGCCTATATATATAAAAATATATATATATATATATATATATATAATAGCTTACCACAGTTAAAACACTTCATTTCACTTTGTTTCTTTTGAAACTGAGTATCAGTGTGTGAACTAGACTGTACACTCGTGATACATAATTTCTGACCAGAGTGTGGGGAGCAGAAAGCTTCGAATCGCCTGGTATTGCTCATTCCCCATGCACCCCAGTACACCTATAGAGACTGAGTTCGAATGTAGGGTGTGTGTGTGTGTGTGTGTGTATGTCCACTCTCGAGCCACATACTAAAACGAGACATAATAACAGTTCAAATTAAGCGCTGCTTATTGTAACTCACTCTGATTGGTCCACCTCAAAAAATCAATACTCAAACCTGATCGGTGATTGGCTGAAACCGAATGATTATTATGTTACTGTTATTATTAGCTGTTTACGAGTCTTATAGGTGTTATATAGTTTGTATAACCTTATAATACAATAATAAACACAAATATCATAGTTTACACACTCGTATACGTCTAGTTTATTTATAATTTGAATGACAATTGAATGTCAAATTTTCGGAAATATTAATTGAGTCTATCTCTTTCCTATTCTCCTTGGCTGGGAAAATGGGAAGTGTTGGAAGGAGAGTGGGAAGGGTTGGAAAGTATGTGTATGTATGTGTGAAGTGTGTGTGTGTGTGTGTGTGTGTATGTGGAGAATTGATTGATTGATGGTTATTAGGCGCCGCAACATCTAGGTCCTATAGCGCCAGAAAAAGGTGATAGAGAGGTGTGACAGCAAGCAGGAAGGAAATGAAAAGAAAAGAGGGACAGTTGAAGAACTGAAAGCTAGTGGCTGGGGCCGAAGGGGCGCCAAAACCCTATAAGTATTGCCCACATTACTACAGGCAATACGGGGCATGTGGAGAAGTGTGTGTGTGTAAGTGTATGTACAGTATACGTTTGTGTTGGTTGATTTTAAGGGTTATTGATCCTATTTCATGTAAATATATCCACCCAACACCTAAGTACTTATACAAGTAATAAAGGAAGGATCTGTTGTTTATGTTGCCGTGTTGAATAGGGCTACGTAAACTACCAAAACAGAAATGAAGAGAAAAGATACCTCGGATATATCAAACACTATAATATGTAGTCTTCAGTGTATTGTACATGTCCCTCGGGAGATAAACGTCCTTCCTTCGCTTTGACAGGTTCATGGGAAGCTGCCTTTCATTCAAGCCTTCCTTTCTGTATGGGAATTTGTAGTTTTTTTTCACCTATTGGCGTGTCGGGCGGTCATTCACACACACACCCCTTACCTCGTCAGTCACAAGGGACGGGAAGGAGGAAGAACACAAATGTCTAAAAAAAGGCTACCGAAAATGTGTCAGTCATGAGTCCCAAAGATATAGGTAGGTAGGTAGGTAGGTAGGTATAGGTGGTGGGCAGTATAGGCATTCGTGGCTCTGTTGTGTGTGTGTGTGTGTGTGTGTCCTCCTTCACATCATTTTATTTCACGTAGTTCAGAGTAAGAATGCGAGGAAGAAGTTTGTTTTGTACCTGTATGTGTGTGTGTGTTTGTGTGTTTTTGGACCATTAATCATGTATATAATTTAGAGAGAGAGAGAGAGAGTGTGTGTGTGTGTGTGTGTGTGTGTGTATGTGTGTGTTATAACCATTAATCATGTATAGCTTAGCGAGCAAGAAGTGTGTGTATGTATGTATGTATGTATGTGTGTGTGTGTGTGTGTGTGGCGTCCCACCGTATTGTTGCCTTACAAACCACTCTGGTATGGCGGGACCTTTGATTTATATACAGTACATCAGAAATCAGAGATGGATGAAGGAGGAGGAGTACGATGGAGGGAGAAAAGGAGGAGAAGCCATATAGGAGGAGGAGGAGGAAAAAGAAGAGAAGGAGATAAAGTATTGAAGTACTAAAATGGAAGCAGCATCAGGGAATCTTGTCTCTCTCTCTCTCTCTCTCTCTCTCTTTCATGCTTGATTCAGGGGGTGGGTGGGTTAGGTTTTTTTTTGAAGAGTGTGTGTGTGTGGGCGTGGGAAATATAAAGTTGTGACACCATATTGGTTATTATGTTTGTATGTACAGTTTGTACTAGAATTACCGAGGAGGTGAGGAGGAGGAAGAGGAAGAGAAGGAGGAAGAGGAAGAGGAAGAGGAGGAGAAAGAGGAGGAAGAGAAGGAGGAGGGGCAGGAGGAAGAGAAGGAGGAGGGGGCCAGGAGGAGGAGGAGGAATAGAAGGAGGAGGGGCAGGAGGAAGAGGAGGAATAAAAGGAGGAGGGGCAGGAGGTATTTTTGAAGGGACTAGCCAAAACTGTGTGTGTGTGTGTGTGTGTGTGTGTGTGTGTGTGTGTGTGTGTGTGTGTGTCAGAAAACAGGAGTGAGTGTTTGGGGAAGTAAAGTATGTGTGGAAATAATAAATAAATTAAAATACACAACATCATTACATAATTACAGACATAATTAAAAAAAAATTAAATAAATACTTGCCAGACATTTTTAATACAGCAGAATATTTATGATATTATCTTATTCCTATAACTAACTATAACTACATATATGCATAAAGAAATAAACTCTCTCTGACATCAGTTTTGACAAGTTTATTATCAATTAAACAACTTCACAGAACTACAACATAAAAAAAGAAAAGTGTTACAGAAAGAAAGAGGAAGAAACCTTAACTAATTATAATATTATATTTACACTAAGAAACAACTCAAATAGAAAAGATAGAAAATTATAACCAAACCTAACAGACTGATTGTTAATCCAACACAACACTTATAACTCATCTGTCTATCACCTTTCTCTGTTGTTACGACGCTTAATTAATATCAATCACTCAATCACTCACAACAACTCATCTATTAAAATAACTAATGCATAATAAATATGCAGTATATATAAGTTTGTTATTATTCATTGTGGGAACCCAGTTTAAAATTACCTTTATTTCTTCAGCAATTATATAATTGTAAAATACATAATTATGCTGTCATGTTAACTTAGAATATACGAAAAGTGGGGAATACACAAAATTTCACTATCAACATTATTGTTCCACGAGATAAACAGAATTTATTTATTCACTTATTTATTTTCAGTTGACGATAATCAGGACATCAGCTGAAAAAGGTATATGGTTATTTAATTAATTAAGGAGAGAAGGTATATACAGTACAGTGTTGCATGGTAAATCTGGAGCAACTCTTTTCTCCAAACTATAGACGGTTTACCATTAGTTTTGTTCAGCTGGTCTTGTTTCCTGGTATACGTTCGTTAGAGGAATCAATGAATTAAGACACTCCTATGCACCAAAAGTATACACTGACCTTAATTAAAGTCCTGAATCATAGTGACGTGTATGAAATAATAAGGTGTGGGTCCATCTACTGTAATGGGACAAAAGAGAAGCTATGGTATACCAACATCATCACCACCACGAAGCTCCACTGTCTCATCTAGTGTAGTGTGACACCCAATAATCTATATAAAAATAAATAAATAAATAAATAAATAAATAAATAAATGTATAACTCAAGTCTGTCTGTCTGTCTGTCATTCTACGAGTCTGTACGTACTAACAATGAATGGAACAATACCTGTAGGGAATTACTTTAACACAAGGCACTCTATACCAGCAATCAGTGGACTTAGATGTTTTGTTCAGACTTTAAAGAAAATATTCGGCACCCTCAATCATCTTATGATATACACACAGATCAGGGATACCAGATCAAAGCTCACACACACACACACACACACACACACACACACACACACATACACACACACACACACAGAGAGATCAAGGCTGACACACACACACACAAGACAAAATTGTCTCCACCCAACCTGGGATTCGAACCCAGGCTCTCTCGGTTGTGTGTGTGTGTGTGTGTGTGTGTGTGTGTGTGTGTGTGTGTGTGTGTGTGTGTGTGTGTGTGTGTGTGTGTGTGTGTGTGTGTGTGTGTGTGTGTGAGAGAGAGAGAGAGAGAGAGAGAGAGAGAGAGAGAGAAAGAGAGAGATTTACACGGAATATGGGAGTCTGTAAGTAGCCTTCAATTTATCCCAATAAAGTTTTCTCCTCCTCTCTGAAACACGGGGAGAAACACCCGTAGACTAAATTAACAAATGAAGCAAGCACACACACACACACACACACACACACACACACACACACACAATTTTTTACGAACATCCTCCACCGAATTGCGAGACGAGTTATTATGAAAATATGTTAAAAAAATATGTTATAAATATCCATAGACGTTCGTACAGTTGTCAAAAAAGTATTGCGACAACTATTGCTACAACATTAAATATATTAATGTCCATAGTTGTTTGTAGGGATTATAAGTATGTATTGCAGAAGGATATGTATATTTCCTTCTGTTATACATGCTTATAGTCCCTACAAATAGTTGTGGATATTACTAGGGTTAAAGTTTTATAAAGATTTGTCGCAATACCTTTTTTGGCAACTGTACAATAATTGGGTAAGAAAAATATGTATAAATATTTCTAATTTAAACTAGTGTACAATGTAAGGCAGCCAATGTTTATCAAGGCACGATAGAAGAGTTTGGACACGACAAGAATTAATATTATATTGTGTTGAGAAAGGACCCCGTGATGTAGTCAGAAAATTGAAGGTATAAACGAATCCTTTAAAGTATTCATTGAGGTTGTACTTTACGACGACTACTACTACACACACACACACACACACACACACACACACACACACACACACACACACACACACACACACACACACACACACACACACACACACACACACACACACGCACACAAACACACACACACACACACACACACACACACCTGTAGATCCTGTAGATAGAAGTTGTAGGCAGCTTTGTCTGCCCGTGGTCACGCTGATGCGCCGCCACTAATACATTCCATCTGCCCGTCTCTGTGCCAGCTGGTCAATGATGCTATTGCTTGCGGCGCGGAGGTGGTAATGGGGCAGTTTGGGTTGGTCGGGTAGTGGCCAGAGAAATTTGTCCAACTCTTTCTTAAATTTCTCTAGACTGGGTTGAGTTGAGTCACGCAGAAATCTGGGTAGAGCGTTGAATAGAAGAGGCCCTCGTATCGAGAAGGCATTTTCTTTGATCGTTTTTATTCTGGTGGTTGCTCTTGGGTGTGCTCGCTGTACGTGGCAGAGTCGACCACGTCGTTGATGAGTGTAGGTTTCCACATTTAAGTTGTTGATTGAATGGCCCATTAGTATTTTATATATATATAGGATGGCATATCTTTCTCTCCGTCTCTCTAACGAGAAAAGTTTGAGCGTTTTTAGCCTATCCCAGTAGTCCAGGTGCTTGACTTCTTGAATTTTGCTGGTGAACGAACGCTGGACTGCTTCCAGAACTTGTTTCTCGCCCACCTTCCACGGGCTCCACAGTTGGCAGCAGTACTCCAACAATGGTATCACTAGTGACTTGTAGAGGGTCAGCATAGTGGCAGAGTCCCGTGTATGGAATATTCTCAAGATCCAGCCAGCTTGATTGCGGGCTCTCTTTGCCACATTGGTAATGTGTGTACTGAATGTTCCATCTTGGCTGAGGGTGACGCCAAGATCTTTGATACATTCCTTAGTGTCAATATAGGATCCATCAGGTGTAGTGTATGTGAAATGGTGTATGTTACGATCAGTACTGTAGTTCATGTGTTCAAATTTATTTTCATTAAGGGACATATTATTTTGTAATGCCCAAGAGTATATAATGTTTAGGTCTTCCTGAAGCAGATTGGCATCTGTTGCTGAAGACACTTCCTTTAGTACACGGGTATCGTCAGCAAAGGAGGCGACTGATGAGTGCTTTGCTTGGTTATTTATGTCCGATATGTGGATAAGGAAGAGTAATGGTCCGAGGGCAGATCCTTGGATGACCCCAGAGGTAACTGCAGATGGCGTTGACATAGCACCTCCAACAGTAACAGATTGCACCCTGTCAGTGAGAAAACAGTGCAACCACTCTCCCAGTTTCCCTGTGATTCCCAAGTCTCTCAGTTTATGTAGTAGTATGCCGTGGTCTACTTTGTCAAATGCTTTTGCAAAATCAAGATAGACCACATCAATAGTACTGTTATTTTCCAGCCCCTCCACTATTTTTTCATGATGGGACAATAGCTGTGAGAGGCATGAGCGGCCAATTCGAAAGCCATGTTGGTCTTTGTTCATCATATTATTCTCTTCCAGGTATAATGCCATGTTTTTGGCTATTATCCTCTCAAGGATTTTAATAATATGTGAGGTTAATGCTATGGGTCTATAGTTTTTTGCTTCACCCCTTGAATTTCCTTTATACACAGGTGTAATATTAGCACATTTTAGTATATGTGGTACGAGTCTGGTATCTAGGGAATTTCTATAGAATAAGTATAGAGGTATACTGAGCTCCTCTGTACAATTCTTTAGGACACAAACACACACACACACACACACACACACACACGCACACAAACACACACACACACACACACACACACACACACACACACACACACACACACACACACACACACACACACACACACACACACACAAACAAGAGTCACACCTTATCCTTCCTCGTTACACAGACCATTTGTTGTACATATTATTCACATTGTTACACCAAGCTCTGCCACAAGGGAAGTTCACTCTATATACACTGTTGAACTATTTACTGTGAACATTTCATAAATATAACCGTGTAAATTGTTTCACCAGAGCTGTGCTTGATTGGTAAGGGAACCAGAAATTGATAGGAAAAATTCTTATGAAAATGATAAAAGTTATAATATAGAAATATGTACAATGTGTGTATCGAAAATATAAACAGGCCTATTCTAATTTCTCTCTTCCTATATAATGTGTAAGCCTGTACATTACTGAGCTATATAGTCTCAATGGTCTATTATAGTTAGGTGTGCTGAATATATTTATTTATTTCACGTTCAGTATTCCGGAGATACTCGTGGCTCTCTTGTAGAAAACACTGGGAGCCATGTGACACACACACACACACACACACACACACACACACACACACACATACACACACACACACACAGCCATTGTTAATGTATCTCTACCAAAAAATATCATCAAAGTGACAAGCGTCCCCTCGGATGCTGAACCTGTTATTGTTGTTGTTGTTGTTGTTGTTGTGTTCCTGTAAATTAAAAAAGGGGGCAGCGACCCCCTTATGACTCCACTATATTAATCTAGTAGGAAGACCATGACCCTACACACACACACACATAAATAGTTTCCCTGTACAGTATGTATACAATTTAGAGGGGGCAGCGACCCCCCTATGATACCACAATATCAATCTAGAGGGAACAGCACCCACCCCTCCTCCCTCCTCCCATGACCACACACACACACACACACACACACACACATATAAATTAATTCCCTGTATGTATATATAATTTCTTGACAGAGTAGAGGAAGGAAGTGGTCATCTCTTTAATTAAGGGGTCATATATTTTGGGTGAATATAATGGGTTCTGAATCATTCAAACTATGCCAGCCAGTAAACAGACTACCATAGCATACAAGGTGAGGGATCTAGTATTATCACTAGCCTTCATAATCAATTAAAAATATATGACCTCCATAAAATAATAAGTTTATGTTATAACGGGGGTAGTATAGTATTGGTATATCTGGAGCAACTGAATCCTCCAAACTATTACAGGCACCGAGTTACCATTATTTTTGCTAGTTTAGTACAGTACTTCCATCTCCTGGTATGTTTTGGAGGAATCAAGGTGCTCTAATGTATCAAAAGTATACTACTCCCTTGGTTAATTTTCCTGTTAGAAAAGTGAGAGCGGCGTCCCCTTGTGATGTCGCAGTTGCTGGTTGAAGTTTGCTGCTGCTGCTGCTGCTGTGTACTGTGTTGGGTAATGAAAGGCTGCTGCTGCTGCTGCTGTCTTCATGGTGTCTACAGGGAAGTGTTGACCGCTCATCAACATCTCACTGCCACCCATCATCGTACTGACCACACCATACAGCACACCCACAGGTGAAAAGGAACAATACGGATTATCAAATATGTTATTATTAAGGAAAGAGAAAATCATATTGACCACAACACGACCAGTCACACCCACAGGTAAATAGAAAATTGTACTGACCACAACACAACACAACACAACAAAACACAACACTGATTATTAATTATGTCATTATGAAGGAAAGAAAACATTCTGTCGCCACATGAATTAAGTATATATATATATATATATATATATATATATATATATATATATATATATATATATATATATATATATATATATATATATATATATATATATATGGAAATAATACGGGCCCGTAAACTGATAAAATGCAGAATTTTAATATTTTGTCACCTTGGATATTCGTAGTGTAATTTTGTACAATGAAAATGTTGGTTCAATTACTATTCTTTATGTAATTTTTCAAGAGTTTATATGAGAGGAGACAGGACTATTACCAACGACTGTATAATACATGGAGAGGAGAGTAGATGGTTAGTTAGTTTAGTTAGTTGGTTCATTGACTCACCTGTAGTTATCATAGGGTATGTGTGCGTGGGCATGGTGATGTGACCCCCACGCCTCAGTACCCTTGGCGTGTATACTAGTGCCCCATGAGGTGTCTGTGTGATGGTGATGATGGTGATGATGGTGTCCGTTGTTGGTGGTGTTGTAGTCTGTGGTGGCGGCAGAGGTGGTGACGTGTGGTGATCCCAAAAGACCCCCTGTGCCCCCGCCACCACTCCCACCTGACCAACAACAACAACAACAACAACAGCACAATATTATTAAAGGGGTGTGGGAATAGGGGGACAGGCTTGGGGGGGGGGGTTAGAGGGGTGCGGGAGTAGGGGTACAGGCTTGAATGGGACGGGGTAGAGGGGAGAGGGAATAGGGGACAGGTTTTCTACCCACCCCAAGCCTGTCCCCCTATTCCCGCACCCCACAGTCCCTCCCCAAGCCTGTCCCCTACTCCCCCACACCCTTAAGGACTTTGTATCGTGTTTGAATATTGGAGGCTTCTGATTCCTCCAGATGATGTCACGTAACAAGCTCCTTCCTTATAGGTGTGTGTTTCGTGGCAATATTTGAAGGACTCATTAATCTCCAATTTTCTAACGACAACACAGGGTCCCTTAATCATCACAATATTATTTCCCATTACAGGAAAGTGAAATAAATATCCATGTGTAATGTCCATGAACTATTATTATTATACTTTAAGTTAACCAATAGTACTGGCTAATATAACCTGCCATTATCATATAATATACACAAGTAATATTGGTATTTACTGTATATATACTAAATTTAAACATGCGTCTTTATTATTGGTGTGTTTTCTGTCATAGTTTAAATTAAGTTATTAATTCATTTTGTTACATTGGATTGTCATGATTCCATCAAAGTATGCCAGCAAACAGTACCAAATGAACAAACATCTTTCGTGTGAGCCTCAATAACAACAACAACAACAACAACAACAACGTACCGGTCTGTAGCAATGAGTTGTGAGCAGCGACGGGGTTGAAGATGGCCGAGGTGTTGTTGGTGGAGGAGGAGGAGGAAGATAACATGGACATCATTTGTGTCTGTAGGTTGGCTTGGCTACTCTGAAGGCTTGTATCTACAGCCATTCCTCCTCCTCCTCCTCCTCCTCCTCCGCTACTACCACCGCCACCGCCGCCGCCTCCACCACCACCACCACCACCTGCCATCGCTGCTGCTGCCACCTGCTGATTCATTAAGGCTGCCCGGGACCAAGTGTCTCCTGAAGAAGGGTGGAAGGGGAACATGTAAATATAGACACACACATAAATATAGATAAACAGTAGATATTAATATAGTTATGGATGCTTGACTGCTGTAGAATTTCTGGGCAAATCAGATGTACATAATTATTTACCTTTAAAGTTTACTGACTAAGTGAGAGGCACAATTTCAAATGAATAAATATGGAAATATTGCCTCAGTCACTGTACAGTACAACCAGAGTCAAAACTTCAACAAAATGTCCCTCTATTAATTATGCTAACAGGTATATAATTATAGTAAGCAGAATGTAGAAATTTAAGGAGGGAATAGTTTTGGAAAATTTTGGGATAAATCTTCCTCCAAAGTATCCCCAGAAATTAACAGGTCACCATTATTTTTGTTAATAAGGTGAAATTTTACTCATATCGGTATGTACAGTTGCCAAAAAAGGTATTGCGACAAATCTTGATAGAACTTTAACCCTAGTAATATCCACAATTATTTGTATGGGACTATAAGCATGTATTAACAGAAGGAAATATACATATCTTTCTATAATACATATTTATAATCCCTACAAACAACTATGGACATTAATATATTTAATGTTGTATCAATAGTTGTCGCAATATCTTTTTTGGCAACTGTACATGTGCAACAAGCAAAATGAAAAGTGGAAACCATATATAATTTTCACCTAAACAAACACATTGGTCACAGACAAACCATCAGCCAGGAATATAACTTCAAACCAACATCATGGTTAGTTGTCCAAAATGAATAAAAAATGACTATAAAATACAAGATAATTTTAGTATTACCGTGATTTTGGTGGAGGTGTGCGTGGTCTGGAACGTAGTGTTGTGTGATACCACCCATGGTAGTGGTGGTGGTAGTGGGTGCTGTGTTAGCGACGGGGGCGGTGATGGAGGAGGCTGTGGGAGGTGGTGGTGGGTGGTGGTGGGGGTGGGGGTTGAGGTGGTGGGGGTGTGGTGGATGGTGTGGATGGTGTAAGGTGGTAGTAGTAGTGCCTGGTGGAGGATAGCTACTACAGGTGGTCATAGCCAAGGCATTGAGGGCTGTTACTCCCATACCTTGTCCTGTCATCTGTTTACGCCAACGGGCACGTCTGTTGCTGAACCAAACCTGTTAACGGCATCAAGAGGAGGGAGGGGGGGAATAGTGGAGGTGGATTAGTTGCTCAATGAGTTATTTACTCAGTCAGAGAAATAGTCAAGTCAGTCAATCAGTCAATCAGTCAGTGAGTCAGTCAATCTGTCAGTCAGTCAATCAGTCAGTTAGTCACACAATTAGTCAGTCAGTCAGTTAGTCACACAATTAGTCAGTCAGTCAGTTAGTCACACAATTAGTCAGTCAGTCAGTTAGTCACACAATTAGTCAGTCAGTTAGTTTGTCAATCAATCCATTACTTAATAGGCAAGTCAGTCAGTCCATGAATCATTGACATATTTCTCACTATATTTACATATTAAACATGTACCGGTATATTTATGTGTTGGAGCATTCTCTCTGTGTGTGTGTGTGTGTGTGTGTGTGTGTGTGTGTGTGTGTGTATATATATGTGTATGTATGTATATAAGTGTTACATCTATATATATATATATATCTTACCTGTACTCTGGCTTCAGTAAGTTTAGTTCTCTGTGCCAGTTCTTCTCTGGTATATACATCTGGATATTGTGTTCTCTCAAAGGCTCTCTCCAGTTCCTCGAGTTGTTCTGCAGTGAAGGTCGTCCTTGAACGTCTCTGTTTCCTCTTGATGGGTATGCCAGGCTCCGTCTCTGTGTCGCTGTCTGAGAGTGACCCGCCACCTGGTGACACGCACGCTACGGGTCAAGTCAGGTCAGGTTGGGTCAGGCGAGGAATAAGTCAGGTTGATTAGCACATTACAGGTCAGTAGTTATAACATTGGTAGTATTTTGGCTGCTGTGTTATGTGTTATGGTGTTATTAATGCGTCATGTGATGTTATTCATACATACATGCATACATATATAAGTCGAGTACATACACGCATACGTACTGTACATCGAAACATACATACATGCATACATACATATATACATTTAAGTGAGGAGTCCAGGAGAGTTTGTAAACGGAAACTATAACTCAGGAGGAATTTGTTACAGCTGTGATAAGAAGGTGATAACGTTGAGATTACACGGTTATAAAGAATGATAAGGTGATAACATATTGGGAGGGGGAAGATGTGGGGGGGGTGTGGGGGGTCTGAAGATAACATACGTATGATTTAATGATAATGTACAAATGAGAGAGATAGAATAACGAAGAAAGCACTGAGGGGAAGGGGTAGGAAGGAAGGGAGGCCAAAAATATAATGTGTATGATTTCATGATGTTGAGATAGATTGACGAAGAAATAACTGAGATAATAATGAGAGCAAAGCATACTACACAATTATGAAGTTTGTTTATTTTCCTCATGTGTGTTAGTTAGTTAGGCTAAGTCGACGCGGCGGGTTAGTGAATGTTTTATAGATTATAATTATTAAGAGGGTAATACAATGTTAGTAAATCTATATATATACCATTATTGTTTTTATTCTTCCAGTTCTGTTTCCTGGGATATATATATATATATATGATACTATGAAGGAAAAGATAATTATATATGTATAGACGGACATTACAACACACCAATCATTCATTAACACACACACACACACACACACACACACACACACAACAACATTCTGCTCTTTGCATCTATTGCACTACTCATCTTTGTCTTTTATTTATTTCAACATTATTTAGGTTCTTTCCCTCCTTTCTCTTTGTTCTACACACTAATTCCATCCTCTCTCTTCTTTACATACACCTCTTACCAACTCTCCCTCCTCTACACACACACACACACACCCTTTACCAACTCTCCCTCCTCTACACACACACACACACACACACACACACACACACACACACCTTTTCAATTATGTGCAATGTAAGATGAGGAAAGGTGTCATGGCCGCTGCCCTCCCTGTGGTGAAAGGAGGCAGCCTCGCGTTTTATCAAGAGGGACTGACACTTCACACACAGACACACATACACACACTAACGTACACTAATACACACATACACACACACATAAACAAACACACACACACACACTAACGTACACTAATACACACACACAAACGTACACTAATACACACACAAACGTACACTATTACACACACATACTAACATATACTAAGACACACACACATACACAAACGTATACTAATACACATACCCACTAACATATACTAACACACACACACACACACACACACAGAGAGAGATCAAGGATAAGGCATTAGTTTGGAAGGACAAGTAGGTAGGTAGACTATATTGGAGTTCCTTAGTGACCTTCATCTGTTATTTTCCTCTTCCAACCTACCTACCTAATCCTCTCATCTCCCCTCGATACTCCTCACTTCTATTTCTGCCACCCCTAGCTACCTTCTCTCCTCCTTTTTCTTTCCACTGCCCTCCATGGTCCTTCCTACCCCCCCCCTCCTCCTCCTCCTCCTCCTCCTCCACCTTCCACCCCCACTCCCTCCTTCCCCTCCTGCTTCATCTTCCCCCTGCCCTGTCCCCTCTCGCCCTCTTCTCCTACACTTTCCACCGCCACTCCCTCCCCTCCCCTTCCCTCTCGTCGAAGCCCCCTGCCGGTAGAGGGGTCGAGGTAACAAATGAACGCTGCATAAATTATACTGCAATACATTAGTTGCAATTGGTGTATGATGAGCGTGTCAATATCACCAGCACGTCTGACTCACCCACAACAAAACGAGTCATTTGTGGTGCCCGTCTGGTTCAAGGGACCTAACGTGGAGGCGAGACGATAAGGACGGAGAAAGGTAGCATCAAAGGACGTGAGTGTAGGCCTTGTGTGTATATGTGGCTTGTGTGTGTGTGGGATAGCACGGTGTTGCCCAGGTACCGATCACCTGTGTAACAATAGTTGGTGGTGAGCCTCCCCGTGGTTTGGTAATGGCCAGCAGTCTTCTACATGGTATATCCCATCGTACACTCCCATACCATGCACCCTTCCTTCTATTCCACACACACACACACACACACACACACACACACACACACACATACATATTTACAGAATTGATTTGTGAAGCAGTATTGAAGTCTTCTATACTTGTCACGTATTTTTCACTTACTCATTCAACTCTAAATCAAACCAATACAGTGATCGTAATCTTTCAAGTAGAATAGTTTCAATCAGTCGAACAGAATTGTCAAGCATTGATCATAATAATAAAGAGTTGATTAAGACGCATTTATATCCCTTTCATCTTTAGTCATTCTCAAGCGATTACCTATATTTTTTATGAGATGACGAATTTTGGTATGGGTTTATGTACGACTATATTGTTGAGATTATGTAAATTATGTGGGTTATGTAAATTCATGAGCTTTTTATGTTGCCCAGATCAAGTACTTACATTATACAATAAAAGATCAGGTATGCACAGTTGCCAAAAAAGGTATTGCGACAAATCTTGATAGAAGTTTAACCCTAGTAATATCCACAATTATTTGTAGGGACTATAAGCATGTATAACAGAAGGAAATATACATATCCTTCTGTAAATACATACTTATAATCCCTACACACAACTATGGACATTAGTATATTTAATGTTGTATCAATAATTGTCGCAATACCTTTTTTGGCAACTGTACAAGATTACACATATTTTTTAGAACCCTGTATTTATTTATGAGACTTGGTTGGTGGGGCTTCTGTTACTTCCTGACTATGATGCCACGAAACAACTTCAAACAAACAAGCTCCATTTGAAGTAGGTGGTGTTTCGTCGTGGTGGCAATGTTGGAAGAACTTACTAACCTCCCAATTAATTTTCATACACGATCACAGGGTCTTTATGGGAGAAGTTCTGTGTTGGTAAATCTGGAGCAACGGAATCCTCCAAACTATTCCAAGCAACAAAACACCATTATTTGTGTTAACTTGGGCCTGTTTCCTGGCATACTTTGGAGGAATCAAGGCACTCCAATGTAACACAAGGGAATTACCACCATAAGGGAGAATGCATATATCACGGATTATGTATTCTTATTGAGACCCAAGGAATCTCAGACATTTCCTTCGGTGTCCCTTCTTTTCCTCCTTCCCTTCCCACCTCTGTAGATCGGTGAGAGCAGCCCATATAAGCTTATAAACCTTATATAAACCTTTATATTAGAGGTTAATTTATCCTGGTTGGTAATACTGTCGAGTCGGCATCATCGGACTGGAGTTGCCAATTATTGTTTTTATTTCATTTTCCGCTGAGTGGTACAATTTTCCGATGTTTATGAGTATTTGTCTTGGATGTTTAGAGTGACAATGATGATTTATGTTCATGGAAATTATTACGAAGCGTTACGGTGCGTTAATTTTATCTTTAGAGATCTTAAAAAACATTACACACATTAAAATTAGGTCACGTTATATTGGAAATTATTTGTGTGACTCGTGTGCCTCCCTAGCGACGTAAAAGTTAATTAGAGAGGTAGACAGACAATTGAACAGTTAAACAGATAAAAAAAAAGAATAATATAACTTGACTGAGACATGAAAAAGATCAAGTTAAGATACAGACACAAACAAGACAAAAAATATATAAAGACACAAAATCAGAGAGACAGGAGGGAGTCAGTCTAAGAAGGAACGAGACACACAGTGAACTGAACGGGAAAGTGGCCGGGGAAGGAAGGGAAAGTGGACGGGAAGGGATAGATGGGCACGAGATGGAAAGAAAAGGGGACGGGAAGGGACAGGATGAGAAGGGGAAAGAACGGGAAGAGATAGATGGGGAAGGGGACGTAACCGAAAGGGGAGGGGAGGGGACGAAATGGAAGAGAAAGGGGACGAGATGACGAAATGGAAGAGAAAGGGGACGAGATGACGAAATGGAAGAGAAAGGGGACGAGATGAGGGCCTGGAAGAGAAAGAGGACGAGATGAGGGCCTGGACGGAGACAGACAAGGGGGACGGGGGTATTAAGCTGAGGTGAGTGAATGACAAAGAGATAATGAGGATAAATAGTCCCGCGGAGGACAACCCGGGGCGGGGGAGTGGCCATTGTGAAGGTGATAAGTGGTCTGTCGTCACCTCTGCAACCTGTCGTTCCTGGCACAGCGGGAAGGGGTTGGATGGATGGGTGGGTGGGGAGGCGAATTTACTCTCTTACATACAGTACATACACTCATTTATAAGGTTACATTACATTATATCTCTGTCTGTACTGTATATTCTCGTAAACACAAATTCACTCACTATCATGTATATATATAATATATATATATATATATATATATATATATATATATATATATATATATATATATATATATGTATATTATTTCTCCCTCTCTTTTGATCTGCTCAGTCTCACATAATTATACCAACTCAATTTCTCATCTCGCACCTCTCCCATCTCTCACACACACACACACACACACACACACACACACACACACACACACACACACACTCCGTTAATCTGTGAGGGTCATTTGGTTAGACTTAAATTAGTAAGACGAGGAAATCCACCAATAAAATCCAACTGGAAACTTGAACTGTAGAGTCAACTAAAAAATAATTGATTCCTCCAAACTATTCCAAGCAACAGGATACTATTATCATTATTCATTGGTTCTGTTTCCTGACATAACTTTGGAGGAATCAAGAGAGAGGGAGAAAGAAAGAGGAAAGTTGAGATAAAAGGTGGAATGGGGGGAAGATAATATGATGAGAGAGAGAGAGAGAGAGAGAGAGAGAGAGAGAGAGAGAGAGATTCTATTAGCACCATACAGTGTTCGACATCAAACATAATGGATCTCTCTCTCTCTCTTTCTCTCTCTCTCTCTCTCTCTCTCTCTCTCTCTCTCTCTCTCTCTCTCTTACCATATTAACCTCCCCCATTCTACCTTTTATCCCCCCCACCCTCTCTCTCTCTCTCTCTCTCTCTCTCTCTCTCTCTCTCTCTCTCTCTCTCTCTCTCTGACCATGCCACCCACGTACCCGAGTGATGTGAGGGAGCGGAGGGAGGTGTGAAGGATTTAATTTACATGAAGCTTACATCAGTTAGTACACGTGTGGCCTGGCGTATAAGGTAGAGAGAGAGAGAGAGAGAGAGAGAGAGAGAGAGAGAGAGAGAATGGGGCTATAGGCTTGCTGAGTTAATAATAATCTTCCCTTTACCTCTTTGTCCCTTTCTATACGTTAAGACTGGTGAGCTAACTAACTAACTAACTAACTAACTAACTAACTAACACACTAACTAACACACTAACTGATTAACTACCTAATTAGCTAGTGGCTGGGGAAAGGTTTAATTAAAGGGGGAAGGATAGTGTTAGTAAATCTGGAGTTACTGCTAATTCCGCCAAAAAAAAAAATAAAAAAAAAATATATATATATATTTTTCTGAGCAACAAGACACCATTAGTTCTGTCAATTTGGTTCTGTTTCCTGCAGGATATATTATACTGTGGAGGAAACAAGATGCTTTAATATAATATACTAAAAATATATTATTACCCTCATTAGAGCAGACTATATTATACTGGAAGAGATTGAGGTCGACACGCAGACTAAAACCCTATTATAACTAATGAACTTATATATATGTAGCCAACTGACTGTCTGACGAGCGAGTTAAAGTCTCACTATAGACTATAATAAGAGGATTACGAGCTGATAATTTACTCTGAGTGGCTGGAGTAAGAAGGTAGACAGACCAATGTATAGTAACGGTACTGTAAACCTTTGTTGACTATAAAGTGATCAATTAACTCACTCACTGACGAAACGGTTAGGAACAACTGTGATAACATACTGAGAGAGAGAGAGAGAGAGAGAGAGAGAGAGAGAGAGAGAGAGAGAGAGAGAGAGAGAGAGTTGCTAAGTAAAACTGGTAGGCAGCAGACTGGTTGACTGACTTATGTACTAACTAACTGACTGACTGACTGACTGACTGAACCGATAATAAAATAAGGAAACACTGGACTTACACATACATATCACAACATAAACACACACATAAACACATACCATAGAAAAAAATTGTATAAGTATATATTGGAGTGAGTCTGGTTTGTAAAGAGACATAATTATACTGAAAACCTCAAACACCGATAATGTGTGGAATGAATTTTACCACCACACACAAAAGGAGAATATTTTATTGTTGAAATGTGAACTCATTAATAAATATTGATGTGGTATGAATTTATTTATATATATATAGTACAAAGAGAAAATTGTTGAAAATGTATCAAGTTAAATATAGGTATGGTATAAAAAAAATTATCCGGACCAAAAAGAGAATTACGAACAAGCTATAAGTAATTATATATAAGAGTAGTATGGTATGAATCTGGTCTGGTACAACGAGAGAATATAATTGAAAAGGCTACTTCATTACCTTAAGGACCCTGTATGTGAACGTGTATGAGTATTGAAGGTTTCTGATTCCTCCTAACTATGTCACGAAACAAGCTCCATTCATATAAGTGGTGGTGTTTTATGGCAATGTTTGAAGGACTCATTTACCTCCAATTTTCTGACTACATCACAGGGTCCCTAAGATCAGATATAGGGTGTGGTGTGAATGTGGTCTGGTATAAAGAAACCACATGCTCCATCAAAGTGTGAAATAAAGAGTGTGACTTAGAGGTACTTAGTGTGTGGCCTCAAAGGGGGAGGGGTGTGAGTCTCCAATAACACCGTATGGAAGGGGGAGGGAAGGGGGAGGGAAGGGGGAGGGAAGGGGAGGGGAGGGAAGGTGATGGTGGGTGAGATGAGAGATGGAGATAGGAGAGAGATATGGAGAGATTGTAAGATATAGAGATAGAGGAGGAGAAGGAGTTAAGGAGGGGAGTGGAGGGAAGGTAGGGGGATGTATACGAGAAGGAAATGGGGGAAGATTTTACCAGATGAAGAAAAGCGATGGAGAAGAAAGTGGGAAAAGACACACACACACACACACACAGAAACACACAAATACACATGAACACACAGAAACACACATACACTAAAACAAACATAGAAACACAAACATAAACACAGAAACACAAACACAGGAACACCCACACAAACACCCACACCCATACACAAACACACACACACGCAAAAACAAATAATAAATATAGGAACCACCAACATTACCACCAAAAAAAAAAAAAAAAAAAAAAACAGAACAATACACCAATTCACCAACAAGAGAAAATAATAATAATAATAATAATAATAATAATAAGGTTAGCGAGTCCTTCAAACATGACCACAAAACACCACCGGTATTGAAGGAGCTGCCTGTATGGTTTCCTGGCATAGTCTGGAGGAACCAAACCAAAGTCACCGAGCCTCATACATGTTTACAGGTTTGGTCCCTTAAGGTAAAAAGCTAGACTGTAGTAAGTCGACTAAATATTCTTTCCCTGCACCAGACATGAAAAAGACTTTGGAATTATTTATGCCTCCCACTGACCAAACCACCGACCCACCCACCCACCGACCACCCTGGAAGGTGATGTTGGCTGGATGGTTTGGGCTGGATGGTCTGGCTAGGAGATGTGAAGGGATGGGGGGGGATGGGGGGGATAGGGGGGTAGGGGGGGGGCAAGAACAAGAATTCGGCAAGCGGGTTTCAACACCTGATTTGGCTGGGTGTGAGTTGGTGCCTGATCTATGAGCCCCTGGATGGAGTGTAAGGGTGAAAGAAACCCTATGCCCGTGGGGGATAAGGGTCATCTGTTCCCTGTCTAGTCCCTGATGTTTAGGCCTTTCAACTCGGGTGTGCGAAAAGGCAAGTGAAATGGCGGTTCCATGCACTGATGCCAACTTAGCTATTTTTTTTGTCGTACATCTGATGTTCTTTAAAATTTATGATATTTGCAAGAACAATACTTTACATAATACTTTTTTTTTGGGGGGGAGGGGAGAGGAATAAAATTTGCTTCCCTTCACACGAACATTAACTCCGTTCTATTACTCCAAAAATAAACATGAGCCAATTTACCACATCGACCACCAGAAAATATAAAACAAAAACAACAACTGCAACAACAATAACAACGCTGAATTGGCAACAGCTATAGTGCGATGTATATTTTTGTGTCTATGAATAAAAAGCACGAGTGGAGGTGATGGAGGGGAACGGCTTTCTACATAACTTCCCACTGACTGGTTATTCTCTCCTCCCTCCTTCCTTGCCTTCCCAAGAGAGTCACAATGCAACCATAAATACCAAACAGAAGCTTAGCATGTTGTAAACAATAATAAAAGGAGTATAACTGTCAGGTGGGCGAGTCAACTTCACACCCTGGGCGGGAATTCTCAGAGGGGTCGTGGTCTGTCAGTGTCCTGATATGATTCGGGTGGAAGTGAAGTGAAGAGGAAGACCAACCCTAGGACTGGAAGACCATGTAGGATGGACGGACGGATGGAAAAGGAGGAAGGAAATAGAAGGAAAGAAGGGACAGTCCTCCTCCTATTACTCTCTCTTCCTACCATCATTCCCTACCCCCTACTTCTCCTCCTTCTTTCCACCATTCCCTACCTCCCCCCCTTCTCCTTCTTACCACCATTCCCTACCTCCTCCTTCTCCTCCTCCTCCCCTTCCCAAACAACAATTGATGAGAGCTGCCTACCACCCCTGAGAGGAGAGGAGTAGAGTTCTTTCTTTGGCAACACTGCTATTGGTCCCCCCAGCAGCCTGCCAGCACCTCTACCGCCTCGCCACGGGAGTCAGAAAAACAAAAGAGTGGCGCTCAACGGGAGGTGGTGCGGTACGTGCCTATGAATTAATGAGCAGGGCCTTGTTTGTCTAATTATCGAAAGACCAATTACTAACTCGTCTGCTGGGGATTTCCGGGGAATAATTAATTTGATTTGGTGATTATATGTGGGATTGGATTGGTGTGTGTGTGTGAGAGAGAGAGAGAGAGAGCGAGGGGCCATCATGCACAGTGAATGGAGGACAACCAGCTGCTATTATTATTATTATTATTATTATTATTATTTTAGAAGGGAATATATTTTCGTCACAATGTGTTGGCGCGTGGAATGTCCGCACGTTTGGTTGTGTCCTGTTTTTCATTTACTTTTTTTAATGAGAATAAAAGGGATGAGATTAACTATTTGCTGCTGACGAAATGTGTACAAAGAAATATTAAAATGTGAATCAAAGGAGTTACAGAAATGATGGGCCAATTATGAAGGATTAATGAAATGATATAGAAGTGTTAGAAGAATCTGATTTTTCCAACCTATGCTTTGCTTCTAGAGAGAGAGAGAGAGAGAGGAGAGAGAGAGAGAGAGAGAGAGAGAGAGTTTATGTTATAGCAATGATTGGAGAAGTAGAGTGTCTGCAACATCACATCTTCCTTAAGAACACACGATGCCATATTCAACATCACACAACATCACGTAAAGTACATAACATTACACGACACCACACACACACACACACACCACACACACACACACACACAAACAACGACCACATCAACCACACCTCCCTTATCAAAACACTTTATAGAGGAAACATGCACTAGTCGCCTCTTGATAAAAACCCGAGAGACAGAACGAGACTGAAATACCCCATGCAGGGTGTCCAAACAATGCGACCATGCAGGTATTACCAACACCATCATCATTTTCCGGGTAATAAATTGGAGACCAGTGTATTGTGTGTCGCAGTCAAGTCATGGAAGGCAGGTGGAGGGACGTTGGTGCATAGGTCAGAGAAATATATATTTATACATAAGGCTGG
>JAWZYT010000019.1:37500-45000 GCA_034508575.1 Petrolisthes manimaculis
CAACATATTTACACCCTTTGCAACACACATCCTTACACCTCAAATCTATATATCCAAGCCTCCTACACACCGTTTTATAACTCCAACCCCCCTTTTTTTTCTCTCACACACACACACACACACACCACCATTGTCCCTTCCTTCCGTGGTTGCAGTGGGACCGTAACGTAACCCACCGTAACAGGAAGGCTCACCACAACGTGACACGGACTAACACACCATATCACTGAGGGGATCCTGAACTAAACCCGGGTTGTATACTATAGACATGTCATTTTTCCACCCTGCCTGCCCATATAGTTTTTATATTTTTATAGTGTGTTTGTTGTCAACGGTCTGACCTTCCTCGCACCACATAAATGTTAATTCGGTGGAAAAAAAGGTTATGATTTTCTCATCAGTAACCTCACTGAGGCTCGTCACTCACTCACCATTATTTCGGCGTCTGAATTATATCCGTTCTGACATGTGATTATGTGATTAAATTAAAAAAGGGAACAAAAAACATTACGTGATTAATTAGATAAGGTAACAGAAAATATTATGCTTTTTTTTTAGTATACGTAAACATTTTTCGTGATTGATTCTGCATATATACAGTTTAAGAAATGGGCACCAGATGGCAGCACGAATCATCGAGATACGAAAATACTACTATATCAAGATTTCTGCTTACATTTTCAGAACTACTAGTAAACCCTTGTATAATTATAGTACCAGGTGTAGATGACTGTGTGTGTGTGTGTGTGTGTGTGTGTGTGTGTGTGTGTGTGTGTGTGTGTGTGTGTGTGTGTGTGTGTGTGTGTGTGTATGGAGATTACCACGCCACCCCAGCCAGCCATCAACATGTTCTTTCCTATACGAGCCAATACTATGTTCACGGTGGCTTGTGGGTTGGCTGGTATAAGGGTATGGATGGGGTCGTCACTCAGCCACAACATCTCCCCCATCCCTCAGTAGCACCTTGGTGGTTGTGGTCAAGAGGTAGGAGAGGGAGGAGGGGATTGGGGGTTGTGGGTAAGTAGGAAGGTGCATGGGGTTGGTTGGAGGTAGGTAAGGGAGATTCGTAAGTAAGAAAGTAGGTTGATAGATAGGTTGTTAGGTAGGTAGTTAGGTTGATAAGTAGGTAGATTGGTAGATAGGTTGGTTGGTAGGTAGGTAAACAGACTGATAGCTTGTTGGAAGAAAGTCAAACATGCAGACAGATAAGGGATGATAGGCAGACAGGCAGGGGAGATAAGTAGGAAAAAAGGATGGAAGTAGGAAAGGCAAACAGGGAAGTAGGAAAGACAAGAGAGGCACGAAGACAGACAAACTCAAATAAGCAGAAGGAAAGTAAGGATTGAAGACATATTCGTCGATACGTAAACAAGAAGAAAGGAAGATAGGCAGGCAGACAGTAGGCATAGGAATACAAGCAGATAATGCGTCCAAGCAGGAAAGCAAAGAAGGAAGACATAGAAACGGAAACAAACAGGAACAAACGAAGACAGGCAAGCAGACAGACAGGTAGGAGGGGCAAGTAGGAAAGGTATTATAAGCAAGCAAGCAGGAGAGGTAAAGACAAGGTGGTTGGGACGGGTGGAAGACGGGCAGTAAAATAATAAAACCTATACTGAAACATGTCGTTGGGTGATGATGGTTGGAGAGAGGGTCGTGGGAAGCCTGAGTGAGGAGGATGAGGAGGAATAGAGGAGAGGGTGATGAGAGAAAATAGATGAGAAAGGAAAAGGAAAAGAAAAATTCGGGAAAGAGAATAGGGGAGAGAGGGAGCAAAGAGAATAGGGGAGAGAGGGAGCAAAGAGAGAGTTGAAAATGGACGGAAGGAAGGAAATATTGACGAGGAATGTGATAAGATGTAAAAAGGGACACATAAAAAATAAGGGGGGAGGGAAAATTAGTAAGGGACGGGTAGGAGAACGTAGAAAGCCTAAGACTGGCTACACGAAGGAAGAAAAGAGGTCCATGTGATACCTGTTTGATTAATGTCCACCTCAGTGATTCGTGGTGAAAGTTTAACATAAATAATACACACGACACATCACATTCCTACTCCCCTGTTGACTGTACTGTATATACGTGTGTTGCAGAAATATAAAACACATGTAAGGAACTCGTATGTGGCGTAATAATATACAGTATTTGCACATGAAAAACTTTAAACTCTGAGAGTAAAAATGGTAAAAAAGTTGGTATTCTGGTGTATGATTATATGAGTAAAGAAGAAGATGGTAGTTTGATACAAGATTATATGAGTAAAAAAGAAGAATCTGGTATTTTGGTGCTAAATCATATGAGTAAAAAGAAGAATCTGGTATTTTGGTGCTAAATCATATGAGTAAATAAGAAGAAACTGGTATTTTGGTGAGTAAAAAGAAGAAGATGATATTATGGGTTAAGATTATATGAGTAAAAAATAAGTTTGTATTGAATAACTCACCGAGGATGCCGTCAATACTGTGGTCCTTCCTTGGGTCGTCGTCTCTCTTGCCTCCCCTCAGGATCCGACTGATGGAACTCACGGAGGGCGCTGATGTCTTGTCCACTAAACCCTCCTGAAACAGACCAAGGATACGTTCAGAAACATTCACACACACACACACACACAAAGATACACACCCACCCACACACAAAGATACTCATACACACACCCACACACACACATACACATAGATACCCACCCACACACCCATCAATATAGAGTGCAATTTGGATAAACATTTTAAATGAAAAACAAAACAAAACAGACTTTGTTTCAAAACACTATAAAAAAAACCCAAAGGTTTTCTGACACAACGTTAATCCATTACCGATATTTACAATGGACGGTCACAAACATTGGCCATTGAATAGTTGAAAGAAGTGTTAGCATATCACCCACTTTTAACTCAAAGGAAAATTAAAATTAATACATCTATATTTACTATTGAGGTGACACCATGGCATGGTGAGGTGACTCTTTGTGACGACTCCCTCACCTTGACGAGTCTGTCTCTTATTTCCCATGAGAAGACGCCTGGGTTTTCCTTCTTGTAGTCGTCAATGCGCTTCTCAATGTCTGGTGTGGTGACCTTGGGTTTGGAGCCGCCGATGACGCCTGGTCGGATGGATCCCGTCTCCTGGTACCGGTTGAGGATCTTGGAGACACAGCCGTGGGAGACGCGTAGCTGACGGGAGATGACGCACGGACGCACGCCCGCCGCTGCCATCTCCACGATCTTGAGGCGGATGTGGTTGGGTAGTGGTCGGCCATTGATGAACACACCTCCAAGCTGGTTCACACGACCCTGACCTGTTGACACACACACATACATTGTAAGTGAATAAGGTTATACATACACACAAATATGTAAATGAACACACACACACACACACACACACAAACGAAAATGTAAGTGAACAGGTTATACACACACACATAAAATATAGGTGAACAGGGCTAAACAGACACATGAATATAATTGAATGGGGTAATATATATACACACAGAAAAATGTAGGTGATATAAACATACGGAATGTAAGTGAACGGGGATATGCAAAAAAAAAAAAAAAAAAAAAGTGTTTAAGGGGATGCTAATGGTATTTTGAGCGAAAAAATAATCATTTTGTTAAACTGAGTTAAACACACTGAAAAATTAAGGTAGTGTCTGGCTACATTCTCCCAGAGTTTGAAACCGATATATCTTTTCTAAGTATTGATTTAAAGAATTTAAAGGGAGCATGATGTTTATTTACGTTTGGGCATTTAAATTTCATCATCCATGACACGTGCCATTTTTTGGTGAGTTTATACGTTCTTTCCACGATTTTTTACGAATATTTTTAGTTAAACCTAATTGTAGTATCTGGCATCTTTCCTTCCCCGGCTCAGTGGAGGGTGAGAACAAAAAAAAAAAAAAAAACAGACAGTGGGCCTGAGGGAGTGAGGGGGGTAACAAGTGCGCTCGCGGATTATCGCTCACCTTTCTGCCACTTTGGGAAGATATTATCTATTCTTTATTCTCCTATATACACTATTTATAATCACTATGCCTAGACCTAAAAAACACGTTGCTCTACGACGTGCATATGTTGCCAAGGCAAGGGAAATATATAAGAGGCCGGCATGTGCACCACCTGTTGTGCCCCAGACTCCCTCCTCCTCTCCTGCTGGCATTCCTATATACATATAATAGTTCCGCTAGTAAAAGGAAATCCCTCGTCTTTTCCGATGAAGTAAAAAGAGGAGCCGAACGTGGGTAAATTTACAGTAAACCTGGGTTCACTAAAACGTATATATTAGTATGTTTTACCACTAATTAGGACCATTCTAAGACTATTTTCTTCAATGGCGTTTCTCTCGGAAATGCCCCGTTTTCGAGATATACCCAGTTTTCATACCCCATACAAACTTGGGGGAGAGCCTGGGAATCCGGGGTTTTGGGTGGGAGAAAACATACTGTACACTATGGCGTTGCCTTTATAATATGTAATTGTCTTAAATAAACACTTGAAACCGGAAATAAAAGCGAAATAACAAAGTTTTCGAGACCTATACAATAAAATACAGTTATAGCCCAAACAGCAGCGTTACAACACGTGTTGGCTTGGGTTGGGCTAGATATTCAAATCAAATGGTTATTTTGGGAATTAGTATTACCTAACCTGACCTAACCTAACCTAACCTAACCTAGACCACGACAGACTACCGGGACCTAACCTGGGCTAACTACCGGGCCTAACCTGGGCATAAAACCGGTATAACAAATAGAAGTTACCGGGTAAATATCCAGGAACGTAGATGGATACAGGACGCTCAAACACAGTATTCCCAAAACAAAATATATCCAATACAGCCACAAGTGGCGTGAATATTACAACATTTGCAACACTGATAGTGTTTTCCCCCACCCAAAACCCCGTATTCCCAGGCTCTCCCCCAAGTTTGTATGGGGTATGAAAACGGGGGCATACCTCGAAAACGAGTCATTTCTAAGAGAAACAAAGTTAGGAAGTGTATTATAAAGGCAACGCCATAGTGTACAGTATGTTTTCTCCCACCCAAAACCCCGGATTCCCAGGCTCTACCCCAAGTTTGTATGGGCTATGAAAACTGGGTATATCTCGAAAACGGGGCATTTCCGAGAGAAACACCATTGAAGAAAATAGTCTTAGAATGGTCCTAATTAGTGGTAAAACATACTAATATATACGTTTTACTGAACCCAGGTTTACTGTAAAAATACCAAGTTAAATAATAAAGCAATAAGAAAATTTGCGAGACACCATCCATTTTGTGTATGTCTGTGTGTGTGTATACCTAGGGGGCTAGGGGTAGGGGGGGGAGCATCAGTATTAAAACCCTTATTACTCGTTAATGTATGAATAAATGTGTGTGTAGTATGGTGTATAGTGTGTATACATGTCTATAAGGGTTATAATACATAGGAACATACTTATAAAGGTGTATTTTGTGTATGTGTATGTTAGGGGTAGGGGGTGTATGAACCAAACCTATCCTTATTTATCACTAATAACTCCCTTATCTATACATAAATCTAAGTATATACCGGTGTATAAGGTGTATAAATACCGTATACACATTACCCTAGGTGTTAATATACATAATAATACTTACGTAGTTTATAATTAAAGGAATTTAATAATGAATGAAGAAAACTCCAGCCGTCAATATGTTGACAACAAAAACCACTCAGTGTTACCAACTCAATGACAACGTACTCAGTGTTACCAACTCAATGACAACGTACTCAGTGTTACCAACTCAAACACATCATGGCAGGGTTGCCAGCAGCCAGAGTCGCAGCAGAGAATTTTCGTACAGTTGATATATATATATATATATATATATATATATTACAGATACAATAATATCCCTGCATTACTATACATATACATTACTCTACATATACATTACTAAACATATACATTACTATACATATACATATACTATACATTACTATACATATCTTTCCTTGTCATGCGAGAAAGCAATGTACACTGTGCAATGAAGACATAGAAGAGACAATCAACCATTTTGTGAAGGAGGGTAGAAGGATGGAAAATATTAGAATGGAATTTGGGATGGAGTATGAAACGTTGGAATCAATTTTAATATTTGAAAAAAGTTATGAAAAGGAGGAAAACATATACAATAGAAAAGAGTACCTAAATAAAATTTGGAATTGCAGGAAAACTGTTATTGAACAGCAGCAGGACCAAAGAAACTAACTAAGAAAAATAGAGAATACATAGAAAAATTACTTGGAACACCACAACACAATAAATAAGAATTTAAAAAATTGCTCAGCGCTGATGACAAAGCGAAGCTGAGCGAACATCATCTGATCTGATCTGACGCCACACCCTACACCCTTATAGCCTGACTACACACCCTTATAGCCTGACTACACACCCTTATAGCCTGACTACACACCCTTATAGCCTGACTACACACCCTTATAGCCTGATTAACAGAAGTGAACCATAGAAAATGTAAATTTAACGAAGACAGAAAAACAGTAACAATTTTATTATACAGCACAATACAAAAATTAATATAATATAAATGAATCACTGGAAATTATAATATTTGATTACTATTACGCATACAAAATTGCGACAATTAAAGGAGATATCACGAACACAGCCTGACTCACTTTTTCAGCCAAGATAATGGTTTTCTCTCAAGTTCATTTTGAAACTGTTGTTTTGTCTCATTAAAATTATATAATTACATCCAAATATAATTATATACTGATACTTACTACCCCCAACAATATCCCCCAAAATGATCACTTAGTAATTAAATGTACTGTAGCTACATATAACTTTATAACAGTCTCCTCTACTAAATTTACCCTCTCTCATACTCTAAGGATCATAGAAAACATAAAATTTTAGAGGCATAACTAATAGGGTCTCTCTATACTTATAATAACAAATATTCGTGTTGCCTATCGTATAATTTTCTTTTTCCTGCAAATTATAATAACAACTACAGATTGTACAAAATTGAAATTAAAAAAAAAATTCTACAGTCGCCTATGAGTGGCAGTCAATGGGACAGTGTGGACTCAGTAGAGATGGAATACAACTATAGCACCATCACATATAGATGGTGAGTGGCCCAGACCTCCACCCAAGTGAGAGTAGATGCCAGGTGCCACTTAGTTGACGTTATATGTCATGGTTTTGCCATTACAATCTCTGAAGAAAAAAAAGAGAAACATAGGCAAATAAGGTTTTGCCAGGTAATAAATAACATACTGTATAGTGTTTCATTGTTCTTATGCCTTCTTTAAATTAATATAAACAAAGTTGTGTAACCTTATTCCTTACTAAAATTTACATATTTCTCTGACTTCCTCCAAAAAAAATTGTTATTGGATTATTGCATAACTATATAACTTCCAAATATATGATGTTTTCTTACCACTTATAAAGATCCTTCTATCCATCTTATTACAATACATAATTATGCTCTGACCAACGCCAG
>JAWZYT010000019.1:50000-145272 GCA_034508575.1 Petrolisthes manimaculis
TCAGAAACCCTCCCATTCCAAATCATTCAGTGGTTAAGGAAGTTTTCTCGTGTAGGCAAATTGGATTGTTACTTTTTCCCTACAAGCTAAACAAGGAAATAAGCAGACCTCCTCAGATTTTTTTTTATGTCAAATATACTTCTAAATACTGCATGTCATTTCCTTATTAGGTATTGTTGTGTATGTTTATAAGAAGTTTAAGTTACCCTTCATTCCTCTTATCTGATATCATTTTCTGTACTTCACGTCCAGCTACATAGCTCTTTTCTGACCTTGGATATTTACTCCGGTGGCCTCCAGGTAGAATTGGAATGTCTTGATCCATTTCTTCCACCGAGAACGGAGGAGGCTGTATTACGTTGAGGGGCATCCTATAGTGCTTCTTCCTTGTCTTCAGCAGGAGGGAGCTAGGTTATTGCTGCTAGGGCCGAACCAACACGTCTCCAATTTGTTGTGTTCCACACTCTTATTTCTTTACTCCATACCAAGGAACGATGCTGTAGTATATACCTGTAACATATTATATTGTTGTCTATTATTATAGATATCCCAGCCTCTCGTCACAACAGCCTGGGTAGACCAACTCCTTGTAAGTACGGAATAATCATATTAGATAGGGGGAACGAAGGGTAACTTAAACTTTTTATAAACATACACAACAGGTAGTTCCATTGCAAATGCATAAACATGAACCGTCGGTTCCAGTATAATTATATGAATTAAAGATAGCCGCCAAATGTTTACATCCAGCCCCGTATCTTGCCAAGGTTAAGTATCTGTAGTTTGCCGAGGACCTGATTAGGTTAGGTTAGGTCAAGCGAGGTCTACCTAATTATATTTACGAATCTAATTCAAATATGGCGAAAATTAGGTGTTTTCGGAGAGGGAGGGGGGATATCTTCCAAAGCATTAATTTGCGATGGTTGTGAACATTAAATTCGTTCAAAATACACTATAAAACATTGCATTCTGAAAAGCTTGAGTCGAAAGCAGATTAGGGACAAACGCTCGACTATTACCGATAAATTTTATAATGTACCGCCTTTCTGTGTCTTTTTGTAGGCTGGAACGCTGAACCAGACGAAAAGGTCATCTTGGGGTCGTGGGTGAGGGCTGAGAACTATGCCTTTAACGTCTTGGAGGTGAGTGTTGTTGTGTTTATCTTGTGTGTTATTTATTTATTTATGTATTTATTTATTTATCAGAACTGCGTTTGCTCTTTAAATTTCTAATATATCGGAGGTAATTTGTTGAACTCTTATTAAAGTTGACTATATTGTGTTGTTTACAATGGTAAAGTCTGTCATGTGTGTGAGTGTGTGAACAAAGCAATAAACCATTGTGTTTTAAAAACAAAGAATAATAGATAAATATATAGGTACATATATAAATAAAATGAAATACCGTAACCCACATTCACTTAACGGTTAACCGTATTGCATGGATGAGCAGAAATTACGATGTGTTTTATTACTCTATGAGTCTATGTCTCTATAGTCTCTACACTTGACACAATTTCGTCTGTCCAGGACCTGAACCACTGGGCGACTGGCTGGGTAGACTGGAACATGGCTTTGAATATGAGTGGTGGACCAGACTGGGCCGGTAAAGCCGCCGATTCTCCCATCATTATCAACACGGTACAGTACTCTCCTTCTCCTCCTTCTCCTCTCCTCAGTTTGTATATATCAGCATTCTCCCTCCTGCCCCTTCATCCTTCACCTCTCTCTCTCTCTCTCCTATGACAGAGAGAACATATAAAATATATCCTACATAGCTCTTCAATTTGACAGGAAGCGGGAGACAATGTAAAATCTATCACAAGTTTTCTACCACGTACTGTACATACCATACTCCTAATTAATTTGTCTCTCACTTTCAGGACGCGGGTGAGTTCTACAAGCAGCCCATGTTCTACGCCTTGGGCCACTTCTCAAAATTCATACCACCAGGGTCAATCCGCATGCCTTCATCTGTGTCAGGACCAGGGAGCGGTGACGTCATTGCTGTAGCCGTCCACGATATCCCTTCACTAACCGATGTCGCCATCATCCTCAACAGGTACGGTACAGACATAATAGGCTACTGTAGGTAGGCGGAAGTCATGATAACTTCTTGAAGGTTCCGAGCCAGTCACTTTTGCATAATTCAAGTTTCCTCTCTGACTTTGTTCTATAACGGAGGCATAATAACAGTAGTTATTGCGCTGTGAGTAGTGTTTGCTCTCGATCAGTCACTCAGTTTAGACGTTTTACTGTATAATAACTAATGAAGTAACAATGTCGTGGCGTAATAGTGTGGTATATACATGTATAATAATGGTGAGGTTAACTGTTGGTGTTTGTTCTCTACAGGGGTGACAGCAGTAAGAGCGTCAGTGTGGACTCTGGCAGTGGTATGGAGTTCATGAATTTCGTCATGCCAGCCAAATCCATCACTACAATCCTTTTCCAAGAACACTAAAGGGACTATAGATGTTCAAGTTTCTTCAACACTTCATTGAACCTCTTTAGCAAACACTGGTGGAATTTCAACACGATTATTATGAACCTTTACTGAATTCCAATCCTTTTCATTGAAATTTGTTATATTGTAATTTAAATTCTATTCAATAAACAGTAACAGATTGTCAATTAAGGTCATTGTATTCCTCAGCTGATGTTGTAGAGTCGTAGACGGACACTAGCTGCTTCTCTTTCAAGATTATCAACAATAGTATTCCGTATGGCCTTGTCCTATCACCTATTCTAGCTTTCCCTTCTTTTCATCAATGATCTTTTCGTTTTTACATATCTCTCTGTATTCTCATTAGCCCATAATTCCATTCTATACAACTTCATTACATCTGACATTCCGTCTGTACTCAGCAGAGGCTATAAATTATAAACTGATAACCAAAGTAGTTACATTTGTCAATCATACACTAAAAAAGTAAACTGAACTTGTTTTTTCATTACATATTACCACTATGTAATGTGCATATCAATATGTATATTATCAATGTACGGGATATTTGTAGTTAGTCATCATACGGAAGTATTATAAGTTATTTTATACGGAAGTTGTTCAGACTCAACAAGGTCGTAGAGTTCCTTTTGAAGGTCGCGCCTCTCTTTACTTCTTAAATATTAAATGAACACTTAAATTACATCTCAGGTGAACACTTGCAATTTTTTCATCCTTTAAATAAATAAGTCTTTGCCTTCATTGAAGTAGGTATTTGTTTTAGGAGTTATATGAAATTTGGGTCAAGATAAGGAGAGTACTGACGTAGTATTGGAACTTGTTTTCATCAAAGGTGTGAAAATGGCAGAAGGAGGAACACAGAATGTGTTATGTCGGTAAGTATTACGCCATACACTAATAATGGTATTCTTTTTCACTAAGCTAATAGTATCTGTTAATAATTAAATCGTACATGTATCTATTTAGAGTTATATGTGTCTGTGGAGAGAGAAATAAGGAAGGTATGTGTTATGTGTTGTAGAAGTACCAGGTTCGTTGTAATTTTTTGAGGATTATAATTTAGCCTTTGAGAACAAAATCACCCGTGAATGATAGGTCCATATCTCCAGGTTACTGTGCTTAGGGTATCAGTTTATATTCTACTATAATGAAAAGGTATGGGGTATATATAAGGCTTCAGAATTACCGTACCAAGCTGATAAGGTTTTTCTCAGCTTGATCTTTGTCGAAGATGCTTAACGTTAGGGTTTTCTTAATTAGATGTTTGTTGTAGAGGGTAAGGCATCATAAGTTTAAGAGGGAAGTGCACTGTTGGTAAATCTGGAGCAGCCGATACCCCCAAACTATTCCAAGCAACAGGACACAATTGTTTTTGTTCATCTGGTACTGTTTCCTGGCATAGGCTACTTTGGAGGAATCGAGGCCTTCTAATTCACCCCTTAACCTTAGGCCTGGAAATATAGAGTGCTATGATTTTTTTTTCGTATTAGTACAGAAGTACCGGTACTCCATTCATTATATTGTGTATTTTAGTATCATTCCCACTATTTTGAACCAGTTTAAGAAACTTTTCATTTATGGTGTTTCTCTCGGAGATGCCTTGTTTTCACCCCCAATACAAACATGGAGGACCCATGGAAATACGGGGTTATGGGTGGGGGAAAACACGCATTTCACTATGTGTACCACGTCCGGCTAGGTCCCGGGAATATACCCTGGTCACTTTATGACAGTTTACATCTGTTATATCCCAGTAGTTCGCCCAAGTTAGGTCCGGTAGCCTGCTGAGGTCTAGGTTATGTTAGGTCAGACTAATTTCCAAATTAGCGCGCTCGGCTCACATCTGAGAGGTCCAGGGTTCGAATCTCCGGTCGAGTGGAGACAATTTGGGATTGATTCCTTAACCCCTAAAGACTTTTCACCGCTTTAAGGCGTCAAAAAATTTTTTGGCCTCAAAACCAATTCACCATCATCATCATTCATCATTTTCGTTTAACGTCCATATTTTCCCATTTAGGATGGGGTTGGATGGGCGATGACAGTTCTCCACATCTGTCTATCTTGTACCATAGGTTCTTCTATTCCCATTAAATTCATATCTTCCATTACACATGTATTCCACTTTTTCTTGGGCCTTCCCACTGGTCGCCGGCCCTCGACTCTCACCTCCTCCACCTCACTCAACACACACCCCTCCGCTCTTCTCACATGTCCAAACCATTTCAGTCTTCTCTGCCTCAACCTAACAGAAAGGTCTTCAACCCCACACATCTCTGCCACTTCACTGCTAGACCTCCCATCTTGACACTTTATTCCTGCCATTTAATATTTCATAAATAACTGCATGGGCTATAGGCCTATATAGCCACAACAGTCTTACCAAGGGTTAGATCTGGCCTTGGACTATTGTAATTGGTCAAGACTGGCTGACTCACCCCCTGCTTTGGTGGAGGTGGACGTGGCCAAAGTACATGCATACTCCCTCTGTGTTATCTGAGCCAATACCATCACTCGTTGCCTGTCATCCAAAGCTTGCGCCAGTCGGACAAACACGTTTGTTTTGTTTTGATTCCCTCCACGATTCGACTACTTCGCCAGCACATTCGAGTTGCCTATTCTCAATTGAAATATGTATTTCAATAAACCAGGAAGTTGATCTATGTAATTCGGAGTTTTAACTATCACCTGCATGTTCTTTTTATGCTTATTGTATTTTCATTTACTTTGTTTCCAATCAATGGTGTACCTGTTTGGTAATCCCGAGATGGCCAAATAATCTGAATGCCAATTTCACCAGAAAATCAACTTAACTCCTTTTGATCACGAATAGTACCTACTCTTTTACCTGTGTTTTACTACTTAGAAAGAATTGTGTAGAAATATGTATCATTTAAGCTCGATGCATTTTTTTTGTGTATAGAATGACTGAAGGAATATTTTATTTTGCTTGTGTTCGCGATGAACCGCCGATTGTGATGCCACCTGGTGGCAACCACGAGTTTAGAAAATTCCCCATTACCCTGATACAATGCTGTAATTATAATATAAATCAGAATAGTATAATTAACTCAATGCAACTTTATTGCAGATACTTCATGAATGGGGTTTGCCGAGAGGGAGAACGATGCCACTTTTCTCACAGTTGCGAATCTAGACCTTCGATGATATGTCGATATAATCTGAAGGGATACTGCTACTATGGACGAAATTGCCGGTAAATACGGTATAGTTTTTTGTAGAGTACATTTTGTTTTCATCATTAGTGTAGCCAAGGCAATAGAGGTGGATTAATATTGTACACTTGTAGTACTGGTAGGCTATACGTACTGTATTGAAGAATGAACTTGATTTGGTTAGAAATCCTTTATTTGCATGCTGTCTTTGTGAAGTGAAATGAAAGAAAAACTATTTATGCACTAATCTACTCAGTGGAAAGTAAGTGAAGTGTAGCATTGTTCTCAGGATGAGTATAAAGAGACTGGTTCTTAGTTTAAGTTAAAGTCAGCAAAAAAAAAGTATTAAAACCCTCTTATGGATGATTCTATTAATTTCAATATAAGAGTGGTTCCAATTTTTTTTTTGTCAACTGCATGTTGGCCACAGGAATTCTTACACAGGCTATACAGTGTATATATGGAAAGAGAGGTCGTTATTTTGAAAGTACTGCAATGAATGGTCTACCAAGTGTCTTAGTAATTGCAAAACAACAATCCTAATAATAATGTTGTATTGTAGTTACGTAGCCTTACATATCCTATAGGCCTATGTCATAAACCTTCGAAAACAACAGTGTGTGTACGAATTCTTGTGGCCAATAGTTAAAGTTGAAGTTAAAGTTGCAGGGTTTTAGTTCTGGTATCTATCTCTGATGATATACTCTCCTGATCATCAGCCAGGCAAGCCCAACTCCCCACCATGGTGCCCAGCCATGGTGTGTAACCCCCCAGTAAACAGTTTGTAACTCTCGGGCCTGGGCGAGGCTCGATCTGCCGACCTCACGGATGCGAGGCAGGCGTGTTACCACTGTACTAGCTATGGGGTGTATTTAGACACCCAAAACTCCATCATGAATTAGTTACTCATTCATAAATCTTTCATGTGTGACTGGCAAAGTGTACAATAGCTGAGATATAATGCATACTCAATGGGAATGTATGTATTCTCCTCAGGTATGATCACACCAGACCAGGGACATCTTCAGACCTTCCAGAGCCAGTAACTTTTCCAACCCACAACCCTGATGGCGACACAAAGCACAGAAATCACACACAAGAAGTAAATGCACAGTCTAGTCATCCAAACACACTGAAAATTAAGTAAGTACGGTACCAAAGCTAGTTTTTAATGCCTTACATTTTAGTGGTATCAGGAGGCACATAGTGGAGAGAGAGCACTTGGCTGTCTGGAGTCCCGTGCCAGGCAGTCATGCTGAGATTCAATGTTTTCCGAGATAGCCATAAAGATTTTCACATGTCATGCCTCTACACCCCTGAGTTGGGTAATGTTTTATATGGGTGTTGCCTTTGTTATTGTAGTATTATAAAATCTAAGATAAATTCTTCAGTATTCCTCCACAACATCTTTAAACTATATTACTGTGTAGGTTTACCACATATAATAAATGTTACTTGATTATCCCAAAACTTCTCTTAGCTTTGTGATTCTAAAACATTTGGAAACTAACCAGAATAATTGTCCAAAATTTGGTCATCACATTTGAGGTGCATCCCATGCCAGATATAATTATACTGATAATAGCTAATATATGCTTTATAAAGTTGCAGACTCTGGCAACCCAGTTTTGTATTAGGTATATATACACTGTATATATATATATTTCATGTACCATATATTTTTCAGCAAGCAAGATAAAAACTTGGATCCCACCTCCCAGAGTGGTCTACCCACCACCACTAGTCTCAGGAATTCATGCACCAGCAGCAGCAACAGCATTACCACCAGTAGTTCTTTACCAGGTTTAAGAAATAAACCAACCAACCTAGAAAGTTCCTCGCATAAAAGTCAAACGCAGTTTCGGGTGGATGCTCCTGAATTTGTACCTAAGTTTGCCAAAGATAATATTTATAAGCGTAAGTAGATGTGAAAATTCTTTCTTATTATAAGATTTTCTTTTTACATTCATTGAACAGGATATTCTGTAGGAAGACATTAATGCTATTCTGTAGAACTAATGTTACAGTACAGTTGACTCTCGAATAACGCTATTTTGAGTAACACGTTTTTGAGTGAGGAGGCAGAGTAGAGTGACGAGTGTTAAAAGTGAAGAGAAATATACTGTACTGTTACTTTACAAATTTAAATACAGTATTAAAATTCGTATTAAGCATATTAAATGCATATAACAATTTGTATTAAGGGTTTCGTAGATGACTCATGACTGAAATGAGTCGTCAGCATGCGTGGTAGTGGTGGAGGTGGTAGGGGGAGAGTAGGGGGAAGGGGGGAGATAGCGTGTGATATCGTTTGTTTACATTTTATTTGCCATACGCTGGTGTTACCTTCTTCCTTCTCTGTCCAAGAAATACTTCCTTCTTTATATCGAAAGATATGGCCTTCTGATTTGTAAATGTACCACCTGGTATGAATGAGTGTTGAAGCTGGTGGTTAACTCGTAATAAATAAAAACGAGCGAGTCACACACACGGTGACAACACAGGCTAGGCCTATATTCCCTTGACCTTGAGCTAGGGCGAATGGAGACTGAGGGTAGGGGGGGAGAAGTGGTGGCAACACACTCACCCACACTTCACAGACGACAGTGATATAATTTCATGACATGCTCATTATGATTTCACTCGTATTGTATAAGAAATCCTCGGATTCGCTTCACTTATTTTCACCACCCATTCTATATTTTGACTCGACTATTCATACATTAGAGTAACAAAATCCCAAAAAAGGTAGACTTTTGCATTGTCCAGGAATGCAACCCCCACTATCACCATTATTTCCTATGGGAAAATTAAGTTTAAATAACGCGTTTTTTAATAACACGACGTCTCCAGGAACATAACTACCGCGTTACTCAAGAGTCCACTGTACTGTATTGTAGTCACAAACAAATGGACAAGAAATGCTCTTTGTGATCCTTGTCCACAAATACTGTGATACTTTTTGTGTCTAGTATCTCTTGCTTACCAGTCGGTAAAGGTTATGTAATGTGAATATGTCCTGGTATTAAGAAAATAAACTTTGATAACACTTTACTGCCTTTGTAGAACTTGGTAAGTACAGGATATGTGTGTGGAACTATATGGGTGTTTCCTATCTTGTATCATCTGACACCATGGCCCTTACATTCATCCCCAAATACCCTCTTTTTAATCTCCCCACCTTGCATTCTTTCCACATGTCCAAGTCGCATCAATGTATTACGCTTCACACTTGCAGTCACCCATAGCACCCAAAGCACATCACCCTGACATATTTTCATTTGATAAAATTTCCTTCAGCAGAATATGAGGTGTCTTATGCTCAAGTGGCAGGTGCTGGAGATAAAGAGTCCACCAGAAGTGATGGAAGCAATGGAGGAGGAGGAGGTCTAGGGACATCAGATAGTGAGCTCTGTCCTACCTACCTCATGTCTGGGAGGTGCCAACTTGGGGAACATTGCTCCTATATTCATGGTCTGATGTGTGAGGTGTGTCAGTTGGCATGCCTCCACCCTTATGATAAAGAACAAAGGAGGATACATAAGGAGGTTAGTTAATTTTTTTCTTGTTTGAGAACAAGAAATAGAAGTTATGAACTTGTGTGGTCTGAGTTTGTACACTGGGTCACAATATTATTAGTGAACATGAGATTCAGTGCATACCAAAACATTTGAACACTGTGAATGCTGTTAATGTCCAGGGTTAAAGCAACAAATACTGTATTTCCTGTCAAAATTATTTTACATTATAACTTTCAAAAACTTAACAGCATCATTATGCAGATGTTTTAATATTTGATACAATAGAGTTTATTTCTCAAATACAATATATTCTTTGTTGGGGGATGTGTTTATTGACAAAGGAAATTTGTTAACATGTTGATGATATGCATGGAACATCACCTGAATTATTTTATATGACAATATAACTACCATTATTCAGGGTTTAATGCAAATCACTATTTCAGGAGTGTAGCAAGTTGATGGAGGCAGAAATGGAACATTCATTTGCTGTTGCTCGGTCAAAGGATAAGGTGTGTGGAATCTGCATGGAAACAATTATGGAACGACCACTGGCCTCCCAGCGCAGATTTGGTATCCTTCCTAACTGTTGTCACTGCTTCTGTCTCAGCTGTATACGAAAGTGGCGGCAGTCAAAGCAATATGAAAACAAAGTTGTCAGGTACTGTATGTTAAATGTTCATATTGGTGCTTCTGATACTGTTGTGATAATTTAAAAAAATTATGATGGTTATACAACAAGTTTAAAGTAGATTTTTTATAATACAGAATGAAAAATTACACGATACTGTAGTGAAGTACCGGTACCTATCAGTGGTGCAGTTCCAGCAACATCTTTGTTTATATATATTTTTTTTCTGTAATTATGGAAGGATGATACGCTTAAGACTAAAAACTTGTACTTGTACCTTGTCATTTATGACAGGATTTTTTTTAGTAAACTTTTGTAAATTTAGTAAACATTTGTGGCTTGGTGACTCTTTCAACCTTAAAAAATCCTCAGTTTACTTAGCTTATAATATGTTTTCTGTTATGACACAGAGAAAAGGCATAGACTTTCATAGATTTTAAAGTTCAAATGAGTGATTTTGAAAAGTTTGAAGAGGTCAAGAAGCCACAAAGTTAAGCTAAAATCCTGTCATTAAAATCAAAGCATTGAAACAGTGGCTCCCTTAGGGAAATTATTTTCTCTATGGACGGCTTCATTCTTGGTCAGTCCATGGATGGGACATTTCTTGGATAGTGTGAGACATCAGCACAATGAATGGATGAATTTCCTGGTACTTATTTTCCAACCACTTGCAGGTCTTGTCCTGAATGTCGTACACAGAGTGACTTTGTGATCCCTTCCCGCTATTGGGTTGACAACAAGGACAAAGAGGAGAAAAGCAAGCTTCTTGACAGTTACCAGACAGCATTAAGGTTAGAATTAAGTACTGCAACTATTGAGAGGCTGTAATGATTACATTTTATATGTTGGCTCTTTTTTTTTGTGCCCAGTGCTGAAAATGTTGATGCATTTTAAAAATGCATATAAATTTGTTCATAGTGTGCTCACTACTTGGTAGACTTAACATTGGGTACAAAATGAATATAAAATGATCATGAATAGTGTAGTAGGATAATCAGCTGACAGTGTTTAATTTGAATACTATTTAAGTAAGGATAAAGCAATCAGCCTGATATGATAGATGTTAGGTCCAACATCTAATCTTGGTATGTCTTTAATTAGTGACTAGAGGATTAAATAGGAAGGTGTTTAAAGTGTTGTAGAAATCCATTAACTTAAGGCAAGATGAACCATATTTTTTACAGTGATAAGCCTTGCAAATACTTCAAGCAAGGGGAGGGTCAGTGTCCATTTGGCAACAAATGCTTCTACCTGCATGCTCTCCCTGATGGGACCAAGAAAGATGTGGGTCCCCCCAGACAGCGACGCAGATTCAACGCAGATGGAGAACTGCAGGTTTACCTTGATGTATGTATAACAAGGTGTCATTTATAGGGAAAGTTAATGGCTAGGCATTGATAATAATAGGTATGATAATTATCACCAGAAATAATTAATGGGGTCATAATTAACCCTTTGCCCATGAATTTTATGGCTTGCATTCCTTACCTTCCAGAATGACTTCTTCCTCAGATTTATTAAATATTTTATATAACTCTGCAGTCTGGGGATTTACTTGCATATTGTGTTTATTTTTATGGTGTTACTGTTTAAAATATTTACTGTATTGAGCAAGGCTAGGACTAAAGGCTAACAACCACCTTGATATTTATTCTCACCTATGGAATAAAAAGAGTGAGAGGTCTAGAATCTTTTCAATTTGATTTAAGATGTCTAAACACATTGCATTTGAAGAATCATACATAATAGTAAATGGGAACAAAAAATGAAGGAAAAAGTGTTTCAGAGTTGACCAGTTGTGTATGTGAAGGATTAACAATACAGATTATCTGTTGCATCAGGCAGTTGGATAGAAAAGGGGTGAGATCGAGTAGCTTGGTAGGTGTTGCATTCTCTCCTGAGGGGAAGAAGTGCATACTTTGAGACTTCAGAAGAGCAATAGTGAGAAAAGAAAAAGAGTAATGCAACTTTACAGTGAAGCTCAGGCTGTAATCAATCTATCCATCCATTTTCTTTTTCTAGACTCAGAACCGTTACATCTTAATGGAAAGTAAATAGGGCCCCTGATTATGATATTTCCTACACATCAACAGAACATGGTGTTATGGGACTTCATTGAAGAGCGTGAGCACCGACTGGAGCTTCTGCGAGGTTCTATCCAAACCCTTTTGCTGGAACTGGAGCTGGAGGACCTTGCTGATCAGTTGTACTTTCCAGAGGACTCTTTGTCTGAGACTGCTGACTTGTAGGTCTGGTTTGTGATGCTCGTAAGTATAACCCAGAAGTTTATATATACAGTATAGTCAATTTTCCAATCTGAAGGTAAATGCCCACAGTTAATATTAGTGAGCCATATCTGGTTGGCTGTTGCTTGACTCCAAACACTCACAGTAAGTGGTAAGCTTTGACCAATCATGATTTTACTTTTGCACCATCAGCTGTGGACATTTTAACTTCTGCCTCAGAAAAACTCAACCGTAGTATGTTTGGCACACAATATTTCTAAATGTGGCCCTCAAGACTTAGTAGGTGTTACCCTCAATACAAATAGGTATGTCCCACGATATATGTAGGTGGGGCCCAGAAGTCTTGCACACCTGAATACTGGAATGAGACTCAAGGCTGCAGACATGGCTTAAATAGTGTTATAGCTTGGCAATCAACAGTTTACAAGAAATTATATGCTTAAATGGAGACGTGGAGTAGTTAGTTATGAACTGCCTCCTTGCATAGTATAATTTCACATGTATCATCATATGTTTGGAATGTAACAGTCAAAAACCATGTCTGATAATCAAGTCTTATTCAAGTATTTGGCCCATGCTAACCTCAAAGCTTGTAGTTATGGCCTCCAAAATGTTTAAGGTGGCCTTCAAGACTTGTTGTCAGCAAGATATATTCAGTGTAGATGTGGGCTGAAAAACCTTAAGTAAAACCCTCAAACTTTCTTGATGTGGTCCAAAAAAATTTACATGATTACCCTTAGCACTGCCTCATAAGGCTTGCAGTTGTGACCAGAAAGAACTGTAGGACTGGGTTTGCAAGACCTGTTAGAGCAGTTTGTGTGACCTGCAAAGATGACTTGCAAATCTTATGGGTGTACAAGTAGTTTGCAATTTCCCTGATGTGAGGGTTTCAGAACTTGATGTTGCTAAGAAGACTTGTAAGATTGGCACTAGTAACTCTGGTTTTACTTCTGTCACAGCCTTGATGATAACATATTAGTGGAGGTATTCTATGATTCACCATATTTTACATTTTCTGTTGATAAGGGATAAAATATGAACATAATTGATTAACCGAATCCGTGTACAATATTTTCAGATTACAGTATCAGACATAAAGAATATAAAAGATGTCAGTTGTACTGCTGTGTAAATAATTTTAGGATTTTAGTTCTTGAAATGCAGCAGTTTGTGATAATTGAGTTTTGCAAACCCAGAGAACACATGTCTTCTCAAGTAGTGTACAGTATACATGTTGCTTAGAATGAAAGGTGGCTCTGTACATTATATCCTTCATCTAGTGTTTAGTAAACCTGGCCTGATATGGCTGTCAGATCAGTGTTTCAAGCGTGGATAACTTCATTTTTTGATAAACTCTTTTGGATGTATCAAAATAAGAAGATAAATACATCTAAGCTCTGATATATTGCAAAGTTCAGCATTATTCCTTGTAATTTTGTTAGTAATAATGCTAATTGAGTATGCTTTTTATCCTAATAAATTTTGTAGTATTGGTAAGCAAGAGTAAGAAGTAATATTTCATTGAGGTAAATATTATGCCCTTTTACAAATAATAAATAATAATGTATCATATCTAACACAAGAAGATTGTGGTGCTTGATTCTGCTTGTTAGTGCCATGAATATTGTAATTTTTGGAAATGTAGAGTTTGAAATGCACTCAAATTCCAATACTGTACTGTATGTAACTTTGATCTTACTTCTAGGATAACCTAGAAGTTGAAAAATGTGCTATCTCATGAAGTAACATTTTGGTTATAGCTTTACATATCAGCCATTTTTGACAAATTGTTTATATATGAATGATGGATTAAACTGATCTTAAGAGTGAATCATGATATTTTTTGCATAATGATGGAGATAGATGTATATCTTAGAAGTTGCATTTGCAGCTGTTGCAATGTACCATCAAGCTATTTAATGTTTTGAAAAAAACTGTGCTGAAGTGTAAGGTTGATATGGAAATAACTTATATTGATTCCCAGAAGAAGGTTTTAAAGACTGCTTAAAAGATAATGTGTCAGGTCCACATCAAAGCACTTGTATACATGCAGTAGCTAGCTACCCAAGCACTCACCTCAGAAATGCCTATCATGAGTTGAAAATCAATGCTATGTTGACTTTTAGCTGTTGCCTGTAATAATAATGCTTTTTATTGTACATTGTGCTCAAAAAGAGTACAGTAGTTCAGTAAATAACAAGAAGAAAAATTATTTTAAAAATGATGTCACCCTAATGGCATTAACATGCACATAAGTCTCTAACATCTCTTCCAACATGTTTGATATTAAAGGTATGAATATAAGAGTACAGTAAGGTCCCGGTTTACATCAGAATTATGTTCTTGAAACGTGACTTAAGTCGGTTTTGTACATAGTTTGAAAACACAAGCAGTTTCATTATTATCATACAAGACAGTTTTAATTCAAATAAAATTTACTTCTGTTTAATTAACTAAAATAAGGAGGTTAAATTATTGTAACATACATGCAACTGAGGTGATATTGAAGTAGGAAGTGCATCAGGTAAGTCCGGGGATGAACACCGGCAGGGAGTCACGCAGGGTGGTGGAGTGGTATTGTATTCAAGTGTGAGGCGGGAGGAGTAGCGGGCAGAACAAGAAAACATTAGTGACACCTGGAGGTTGACAATAAAATCAAGCTTTCAGCTTTTCAATTTCTTGATCTTTAAATTACCTTCCAGTGGACTGACGTAACCACGAGTTTGACGTAACTCGAGACCGACGTAAACTAGGACCTTACTGTATACTGAACACAGTTTGATAGGAGTAATATTAGTAATTCATTGGATCTTGTCTTAGTCAGCACACCATAGATGCCTTTGGATCATCAGTAACAAATGTTCCACATTACAGCCCTGATGTGTACTGGTATGTTTTGTATTACACAAGGGCATTAATTTTCTGATGTCCTCCAGTTCAACAAAGAATGAAAATTCATGTATCTTTCAATGTGTTCTCATGTGACTGGAAGACACCCAATCAAACCTGTATGGAGCATAACTGGATTCAAAATAGAGGCTGAAAGAAATAGTTGCTTGTGTGATGGAACTTAAACTGATTATAATATTCAAGAAGCCCAACAAGCTCTGCATAGGAATTCAGGAATTGATACCGATTCATTAACAGTCACAACTCATCTTAAAATATAAATATTGCATTCCCTTAGCTCCTGTATGCACTTTGTGATCCAATGCTATTTATATTCATACCAATCAAACATTAGAATCAAAGAGCACTTCACAGTTGATCAAAATTAGAAGAATGAAAAAATTATCGTTGATATACTGTATATCAAACTGCTATTTGCATACATACAGTCCATAATTAATATCCAGTGTTTATGAAGGAGCCAAGAATGAAAGCTTTTATTTTTAAATATTGTGAAATAATGAATTATTCATTTCTTATATGGACATTTGTTGGGCATCTTAGAATGGTTCTTTGGTTATATATTTCAGAGATATCGATCGAGTCATTGCTACAGGCATCAGTACAAAAATTTAATGTTGCTCACTTGACTTCTGAGTGTGTGAAGTTGAGAATCTCTTCAGCTACTTAGGCATTTGGTGTCATTGTACGTTCTTGCTACACATGGAAGTTTTTAAATATCCATAAGTAATAATTTAGAATATTTATAAGGTAACTTGCAGTAGGACTTCATTTATCCAAACATCCAACTCAAAAAAGCTGTAATGGCTGCTCAAATCTAAATATAAATTTTATACTGTAGGGGTACGAAATTATTATACTGGAAAAAATTGACCCATAATTTCAGGTTAAGAAATACGGAGTTATTTTAGGCAAATTGGAGGTTACAGTACTTACTCCTCCAAATTGAACCAAGAGAGAGATTATCTACATACAGTATTATAGATGATATCTCTCCAGTTAAATCAAACAGTGCACAGTGACCAATTTCAAGAGGGTAAGGGATAAGATGATGTTGGCAAATTGAATTTTGCAAACTATGCTGGAAATCAAACCATTTGTGCTGAGATTTGTTCACAGTTTGGAGGAATCAGTACTCACAAATCAGTACTGCATGCCAGTTATACATGGAGAAGTGAAGTACAGTATATATATATACACCTACCCATAGTACATTTTTTGTTATAGGCAAGTGTCATCGTTTATGGACTGGCTATTATGTATGTTCTTTGTGATAAATGTGGATATATTTATGATTCATAAATATTCTGTATCATTAATCAAAGTATTTTTTCTGGGTATAATGAAGTTCTGCTGTATTAATAAAAAATACACATGGATGGGAAGTGCCCACCATACTTGTATATTGAACTGTCATTAGTTACATATTTGTGTCTTAAAGTTTGTAAATTTTGATCATAATTACCGGTAAGTAATATTTCTCATGTGTCAGAAATGTAACACATGAATATATTCAGAGCCTGTAGCAACATCATATATGTAAGAGTCAGGCTTTGTATTACCCTTAACTAATATAAGGGCAGATTTCACAGTAACTGGAATATATTTGTTTCTCCTTATGATATTGGCCAGGCTTGATTATTATCAAGCTGTTCAGCCTCAACACCTACATACACACACTCACATTATATCTAATCCTATTTGATAACTACACTTGCCATGATATGGCAACCAACTGTCCGGGATGCAATGCAGCACCTCATTCTATTAAACACATTATGGAAGACTGCAATGTACACAACCACACTTGGCCAACAACACAACATACACTCTCTGAGGGCACTGTGGGAAAGCCTGGTTCAGGCCATGGCCTTCCTCAGGAACTCGGGGCTGCTCAGTCAGACAGCTTGAGGAACTTCAACAACTCTAACTGCTACAAAATGGAGGGGTATAATTATGCAAAAGATGTCATGGGCTAGATGATGGCATTGAATCTATGTAGTGCCCAGTCATTCATAGAGGTATTGTACTTGTTTGTCATTTTTAGCCTTGCTTTTTCTTGGAATACCCCCTCAGTCATCGTCACCACAGTCCATTTTCTTCCTTTCAAATAATTTTTTCATTGTGGTGCTTATAAATTGAATAGTAATTAATGACTGTGAAATCAGCCCAAGGTGTCCTGAAAAACCTGCTGAGAGATGGCAAGTTTCTTTTGTATGTTGCTAGAATATTTATAGAATGAGTGAAGTATCCATGCATTAGATAATAGAGCTCTCACACATCTACAACAATCTGAGGAATTGGTGGAGATATAACAAATTTGACTGAAGTTATTTAATTGATCATAAAAGTGGGTTATAGTTCTGTATAGGGTTAGTGAAGTGACATAAAAGGGTAAGGAAGGATTCCTGTATTTAGGAAGTGCCGTATACATTACAAGCAAAATATTTTGGTTTAACTCCATCTGTTCTTATGGACCCTGTGATCATTTATGAGACTTGATGACTTTTGATTCCTCCTGACTATGCCACGAAACAAGGTTCTTCAATATGGGTGGTGTTTCATGGCAATGTTTGCAGGACTCCCTAACCTCAAATTTTCTGACTACATCATGGGGTCCCTTAACAATATAAGACTAGTGCTGTTATACCTTGCCTATATTTGACCACACATCGATTTTTGCAATTCTGTTCAATTGCCTGTTCTTCGGAATAGATATCAGTTGAGTGAAGTGTGTTTAGAGAAATGACTAATATGATTCACAAGATAGAAATCCACTCATGGTGAAAAACTGAAAAGTTAAATTTATACTCTTGAAAGACAAAGGGTTAGGAAGATTGAAGTGAATGAACCCTGTGATGTAAGTACAGTACTGTATAGTGGAGTTCTAGAGCCTTGCAAACATTGCCACAAAGCACTGCCTAATTTGAGCCAGTAGATTTCCAGTAGAAGGTGGAGGAATCGGAGCCAACGTTTTCATACATAATCATAGGAAACTTAGTATGGATAAACATGCAGATAATTTTATACAGAATAGACTATATATTCACAGTACTGTACACAAGAATATCCAAAGCTATTACAGTACTGTATAATAATACCAACAGTTCCTTAGTGACTGTGTGGGCTGCCTGCATGAAAAGTTATGGGTTAGTAGATGATGCTGGATGACTGGTACAATGACTTCAGTTAGTGTCTTGTGTATCTGTTGTACTTATCATATTTGCTTCATTCTTTATTTTTCTGGCATGTAGCCTTGTGTATGAGCTGCTTGTATTGTTAGACTATGAGTAATTACTGTACTGAGTCTTGGTTTCTTCCCTGGTTCGGTACTAGGAAATTCACTACTGCCATGCTACACTTACTTTTTAAACATAAAAGGATACACTGTATGATATTACTTTTGGCCAATATCTATTCTTTTATAAATGAAACATATTTTAGTGGTCATAGTATGCATGCTATTATAATCTGTACTTACAGGAAAAGGTGTGTGATATGATACCGAGGTATTTTTTGTCATTGGTTTAGATATACAGTATCTGCCCATTTCCATTTTAAAATACTGTACATGAAATTAGTAGCATGCATTTGTTACTGTCATACTGGCTGATTGCATTACTTTACTATACTAACAAAATATGACAGATAATCTGAAACACCTGGAAATTGAATATGTTACAATTGTGAAGGCGGGATAAAGATGACTTTACTGATGGATGTAGGAAGGTTAATTTACCAGTACAGTACAATCAGCAGACCAGTGAAAAAAAATAAATGTTACATGCTTATCCAGAGTGCTAGTATTAGATTAATAAACCTGTATATGGTTTAAAAAAAAAGTAGAACTGATGGATCATTGAATAATTATAGTTATGTAGTCAACTGTTTTATTGTAGCTATTGTATGATTATATTTGAGGTGTGCAAAATTATAAGCCCTCACTGTTTGCGGTATCTAATTTTAAGCTGGAAACTATTTTACAATAATATCTATTCTTGTTCCTATTTCATGAGTAAAATTATACTGGAAAAATTTAGGGCAATGTTTCCTACAAACTTAATACAATATAGTCTAGAAGATCTTTTTAAAAACATACTGTAGTTTGGATAAATCAGCAGCCTCTACCTCACCAACATCACAGTTCTCTTGATTCCCTTAGCTACTGTATATGCTGTTGCTTTATGCACGTTACAGTTCTATTCAGCCAACAGTAGTGTCCAGTGGGTAATGGGTCTAACCATCAACTTGTCTCTTCTAAAGTTTAGTTGTGAAGTTTATTGTATTGTGGGTAGGACATGTAAGCTTCTGTTCAACTATGAAACATAAATCATATCACAGCCAAACAGCCTGTACCAATATTTAACACACGCTGTGCACCGCTTACCATAATGTGAGTCATGTTGGGTAAATTTAAAGAGGATGAATGAGAGAAAAAGAGTATGGGGGGGGAAGAGAAGATAAATGGTGAAAGTGGGTCATGATAGAGGAGAGATGAGAAGAATGGGAGGGAGTAAGAGATAAAGAGTCTATGTACACCAAATGCAATGTTGATCAGTTATCTAGTATAGTTACACTAACTTACCTATGAACACCATTAAGCCAAACTCTTGTCCAATGGAACATTATCCAGTAATGCCCTACCCATAATCCAGGCCTGAATTTCATTTGCCCATAAAGTCATAATGTATTACTTTTGATGCTATGAATCTCAAAATTTCCCTGCAGATGAGGGCATGACAAATTATTGTTGTTGTAGTTCCCCAGACTGTCTGGCCGAGCAGTCCCGAGTCTGGTTGACCGAAGCCGCGCAGATGCTCGGACCCCCAAAAGGGAGCCAGGGTGATAGTGCGATCTGTTTCTTCGAAGGCAACAGAAGAGGGGACTGCTGGCTCACGGGCATGTAGTACCCCTGAGCCAACAAACCCACCGTCAGTAGCCTTCCTTGTTGTGCCACCCAATCGGAATGAGAAATAGTAAGAGAGACAGACAGAACAGGCCAGGGTATGGTAGGGGATGCCAAATAACTTATTTCTGGATAGAACCAGCCCTCACCAGTGGGATAAGGTGATAGAGAGGTAGGACAGCTAGTACAAAGAAAAGAGAAGGAACAGAGGGATAGTTTAAGAATTGAAAAGGATTGGCTGGGGCAGAAGGGACTCCAAAACCCTTAAAGTACTGCCCACGTCACCTCAGGCAATACTTCCCCTATGACGAATTGTAATGGTGATGACTACATCATGGCTGGGGATGTTGTGTAGTAAAATATTGAACTACAGTAATTAACTAACCTATGGGTGAAAAGTAGATAACAAAAAGGAATGTTTGTAGAGTAGAAAATTGATTATCCACATAGAATAATTTCTGAGGCCTCTTGAATCACTAAATTATAGAGAACACTTATTTCCATGAAGTGACTAGACTTTAAATCACCTTTGTATTTATGAAGAAATTTGAAACCAAATAACTTTGCCTATACTAACAAAATTATGATGTGTGGTGCAGTACTTTTGGATAAATATAGTTTTCTTCGGGTGTTGTGTAGCAACAGATAGTCAGCTGTGTTGTTATCTTTGTATACACAGATATGTATAAGCATTGCTAAATTTAATTTCCTTTAATTCATCATATTGTATAGATTATCCATAGACAACTAAATTAAGTTTAATAAGAAAATAAAGGTAATTTCAGCAAATCAGAGGCTGCCGACACCTCCAAACTGTACAAACAAACAAGCCACCTTAGTCAAGTTTCTCTATTTTTTGGAAAAGTGTAAGAGTATTCAGTGGTCTTTGATTACCTGGCAACTTAATTTCTGAAGAAAAAATAGTACCAGAAGATTATGGGAGACTTTGTGACCCTTATTTTCATTTCACTTCCCTTTTACAGTTGACCTACAGGATGCTAAGTGCCAGCTTGAGTAGAAATCATATTATTCACCTTGAATATGAAGTTGCATACTGTATTTTCATTGAAGTCACCAGTTTTTATTTTTACTAGAACTGTGATGGTTGGTATGATATAAAAATGTAACAACTATAAGAGTTTGCTGTATTATAAAGCTAGGATAAAGGAATTAAATTTTCAGTCAATACTGACCGATGTAGTCGGGAAAACTAAATAAAAAGAAAATACAGTTACATGTACCTGTATACTAAAGCCTGCCAGTGTTAAAAATATTTTTAATGCTGTTTAAACGTCAAGACTACTGAAATAAGTTCCATTGTAGAACAATTATTACCTGTATTAACAAGATAAAAATTACTTTTCACTGGATCATCCCCCAAAAATGTGAGTTTAAGGAAAAAAAACACCAATATTTCACCCTGGTGTTCCTTTCACCCTCATTCCGAACATTGAAAAAAAAAAAATTTGTTTGCAGATCCAGATTTGGATCTCTCCAGAATCTTACCATTTGTTGCTAACAAAGAAACTCACCTTTGGTAAAAATTTAATAAAACTCCACAGGTAGCTTCTTGCATAATCCTGCTATCAGACAAAACCAAAACAATCACATAGCCTCCTTGGTGGAGGTAAATTATATTTTCATGTACTGTACTTTACATAATTATACTTCATTTGCTCCTCCCCCAAGAGATAATTGAATAAACAGTCCTGATTTCAGTTGTTTATACAAATTGCACACAGTCTCAAAGTACTGCATGGATGGATCCTTTGTGACTCGGACATTTGTCACTTTAATGAGGTTTCATTGGCTGATGTTGCAAAAAACAAAAAAAATTGGGGGGGGGGGGAATTAGTAGTTTATCATGATGGTTTGTTGGTATGAAAGACTACTATGCATTCATATAATTGACAGTTGTAGAAATGTCTCTAAATTGGCATAAATGAATTTCTTTTTCTGTTACTTGCACCTGGAAATAGAAGTATCCATCTAGCTTCTACAGCATTTTGTAATAAAAAGGTAGAAAGTACTAAAAAAAAAAAATTAAAAAGAAATGGTTGGAATGTTGGTACCGGTATATGGTTGCTAGTAGACAATTTTAGGTGTATATTTTGTTCTGAGATGTCCAGGTATATTGATCTGTATTTGCACAATGGCTCAATGTACTGCATACAAGATTTATGTTGAAATCATGCTGACTAAATGATGTTGCATCATTTAAATGTGTAAACTCAGGCAAAAAAAAAATATATTATTTGACATTCAAAATTTTGACTCATTCAATGGCAAAAAATTTAATTCCAATTTGCTACACAATTTTTTTTTATTGGATGAACCCAGACAAGTTGAACAAGTTTTACACTATGAAATGCATATCTAATGCATTAACCCATATTACACACAGTGGTTTCATTCAGGTACCGAGGTTAGGTTGATATTTAAGGAGTGTGAATCATCTGGATTTGAACATTCGTTCACCATTTCTGCTAGCTGTGATGTCGTACATCATGGCTTGTGGAAGTGATGAACTGGTGTTCACATCCCGACAATCACACTCCATAAAAATCAAGCTGACCTTTGTTGCTGGATAACACCACCAAGAGTTGTGGAATTTGTTTTGAGTACATTAAAAATGAATTTCATAGTGCAAGACACGTTATAATTGTTATTATTCTAATATGATACATGTAGTACAGTAGTAATATCTGTATCCACATTTTCTCACTGTTAATGCTATTGGTGTGAATTCAACACTTAGCCCAAGATGGATGAGAAAATTGCTCCTTACTGATGCATAAGGAATTACAGTATTCTTTGCACAACCATTTATTTGCTATGAATTGTACAGTTAGCCTCAGGAACAAGTATTCACCATTATTATTCATGTTTGAGAGATAATTTCTGGTAGCACTGCCATGAACAAAACAGTTAATACTGGTAACAAAGAATGAAAGTTATTTTTTGCATTTGTTCTCTTCAAGGTGATACTAACAGACAAGTTCTAAATCCAAACTAATGGTGTGTGTTTCTCCTTTGTAGCCAGCTGTACTTTTGCCTTCAGAATCAGTAGAATAATTTGCAGATTACTGATGACGGATATTTATCCCAAGTATATTACATACTCTTAACTTTGGGGAAGTTATTATTAGTGTATTGTAGTGGGTTTGAGTTCAGGCTGTAGTATGTCAGATGTTGTTGCACCTCTCGGTTATTATTGCCTGTTGGCCATGTACATTTTAATTTGTAACCATTCCATATCTAGATGTTTCCCTCACTACTGCCAATTTAGTGGTCTTTCTATAATCATGATTGCAAATGTCTAATATTTGTAAGAATGTGTGGGGACCGACAATGTATGGTGATGGTTTTTGTACAGTACTGTACATGGAAGTTGTCATGATCAGCTTTAAAGTTCCAAAAACAAAAAGTACACAAAAACGTTGGATTTACCTAATAAATCGTGGAAAAAACACTGAATTGGCAACAGTGATTACCCAAGCACAGACATAACATATCTATCTGTACCCTTCTTCATTGACAGGTTAAAAAGATTAAAAAAAAAAAAAAAAGGCGGTTTCTTGTACATAACTGGCTTATGGCTAATTGCTCACATTTGCCTTTTTTTATATTTATAACTAAAGCAAGTGTCCTTGGAAATTTAGATCATTATTTTCTTTGCAGCACAGAAACTAGAGTCAATCAGTTAATTTACAAGTAATGTGTGTACAAAAGACAAGAAACAAGCATCCCTACCAAAAATAAAACATATGTACAGTTGTAGGCATGTCTGGACAGTCAGTCACTACTTGTTATTGAAAACAATATAATGCTGTACTCATGTTGAATCCTATTTTGAGGTTGTAGAGGAACCTTGCAAAACTAGATTTACTGTTTGGGGAATATGCATAGCTGCTTACTGTTAGTTAGGTAGTTGTCATTGTGTTACCCATCCAAACCAGTGAATTTCTTTTATGTCACAATATACTAGGACTGTAGTTATTACCATTTGGTAAAATATGTTTGTAGTTTAGATGTACAATATTTGATCTTGTGGAAAAAAATAAAATAAGTAGATGCTGCTCTATGCCTTTGGATTAATAAACTACAAAATCAAATAGCCTTTTAAATCATTCATACAGTAATTGTGATCTCAATGAATGAAGCCATAGGTGTGGCCAGCCTTAACTTGAATATGCCATTATGGTATATTTGTAATTGACAGTTTAAATAGATTGCTGGAGTATTGTTAATTGAATTTCTAATCACAAGAAATTGTATAAGTTAAGAACAAATTATAGTATTATTTGTATTGTCTGAGTGTCAATTAATTAACGGACAACGTGGTAGGCAGATCCCTTGCTGTATGACTTGTGTATGTTTGTGAGGAAACTTGTAAAAGATAAATTTTATTGGTAAGATAAGTCACTGATTGTACATTAGTACTGCAACAAGAGATTTTATGTGCTGAGGCAGTTCAGTAGTTGTGCTGACTCCAGTAAAGTTGATCAAGCATTGTAAGGTTCAACTGTATTTAATGTGATAATAAAGACTTAAATTAACTTATAACACAATTATGCATTATTTACTTTTCCTGTACCATGTAATGAGGGTTGGGGCTTCTGTTAATTAATCTCCATATGCACCTACCTTGTAGGTTCTACTTTCGTGTGACATCGTTTGTGTTTGCTTCTTTATGGCTCTTTGCTACAGAAAGCATAGCCATGCACAGTCAAAAGGGGTTAATGCCACCTGATCCTGAGAGGCATTACCAAGGCTTTTGACAATGTCTGGCATCAAGGAGATAAGTACAACTCGACTCTTCCTTTCCATGCATTATTTAGCATCTTAAACAAATTTTAGTTTCTGCCCTGTAAGTTCTCTGAACACACACTTTTCAATGTAACTACTTCTACTGCTCTCACTTTCTTTCATAATCATACCACTCCAAAGTGGGAATCAGCACTAATGTAATCCTTTAAAGTGTTACATCACTACTAAATATTTCTTAGGATTGAGTAAAAATTTTTGTGTTTTCCAAAGGTATTTATAAACTTGGGTCGAAATTGGTTATATAATAAATATATAAATCCTTTCCTTACAGATAAAGTTCTCAACTGCTCAGAACACTCTTACTCTTTCAGATACTGTAACCGGTTATACCAACGTGTATTGAAGAAAACTAGGATTTACCTTTGAACAGAACTATGAAACCTTATTAGAAATCAAACTTGAATTGATAATAGGCATCATCAAACACATGCACGCGAACATAACCATCCTCACCACCACTGGCATAACCTCGACCATTAGGGTGGAAACATATAGAGTTTATGGGACCAAAGTGTCCTTTAACTCTAGCAAATTCCTCCTCAAATACCAAGTGGAAAAAGCGAGCATCAAATTTACCGATCCTTGCTGATGTGGTTGTGACATCCATTGCCTCTTGACCTCCACCCATGACCACATGTGGGAACTGGTCAACCAATGGTGTAATGGCAGCAGAGTTGACTGGTCGGTCTGTCTTGTACATCTTGAGGGACTCGAGGGTTGCAATATCCCAGAGGCGGGCAGTGGTGTCTTTGCTGGCTGTGATGAGCATCATGCCATCGTGGCTCAGCTGCATATCTTTGATTTGCTTGGTATGTTCTGTGCCAACCTCAATCTGGCAGAAAGATCAAGCGTGTATTAATTTAATGTAACTACTGTACGTTACACTGCATTTTTTAACTGGTAAAAATACTAAAGTTCCCTTGCACCTCATGTCATATTCTCCCAAATATCCAACATTGATGTTTCTATCCAATAACAAGATCAGGTGTTTCCAATTGCTGAAGTGAGGTAAGTGACAGACATGAAAACACAGTAGTTGAATTTAGTGACGTAGGGAAGTAGCGTCCCCATCGCCCACCATTCTTGTGATGGGGAAGTCAGTCTCAAATAACCTTGGAGCCCGACCCCTTGCCTGTTAGGGAAATGGGAATATTGATGAATTTAGTGTCCTCCCTCTAGCCCACGACACAGTCCTACCTCACTCCTACTCTGAGGCACGAGTGTGAGGTGTTTGACCAGGCAATGGCTCATGCATCACTACCAACTGTGAAATGCTGCTTTATTGCTACAGTATTCCTTAACAGTTTTATACTTCATTTTGTGCATTAGTGAATGGGTGCCTATTTCTACCATTTTATATTATGCTGTGATTCTCCTTAACATTCGTGATGTACCAGTACTGTCTCTCCTGGGGTGTTGGTAGGCTACAGTATTATTATAATTGACCATGACAGCACTATATGGTAGCATAAACATTCTAGATTCCTCTCTAAACTGAAAGAATGCAATATGCTGGAAATACAGGAATACCAAATGCTTAAAAAAAAAAAAAAACTTTCTAAACCTTTAAAGTAAATCTTTTAAATGTAACCTGAAAAATGCTACGGTTTTCACATGTTGCTTACAGGACAAGCAAGTGGGCAACAAACATGGTGATGAATGAATACCAACCTTCTTCCCAGTGCGCATATCCCACTTAATCACAGCACCATCTTCATGGCCAGTGATGACACACTCATCTAGAGGTCCCCACAGGACAGCCAGGGCCTTGGCATCAGTAGGAGTCACTTGTGTCTTCATGATGGGGGTAGCTGTGGGGAAATGGGAATTAGGTAACAAGCTTTGCATTGAGTTGGCTGGGCACTTGGGAGGAAAAATTATTGCCCTAGTGAATGGTCAAGACAACTAAAACGTATAATAAAACAACATGGCAGAGGCTTTGCTGTTGGCTGCTGGGGAATCACTCATACTAATATGGCCACAAGTACAACTGAGAATTTTAATAAGATTTGGGTTGATAAGTGCTTATCTGGTGGTAATTGATTTTTACATAGCTCCCTATATATGAATGTGGGATTAGATTATCTATCCTCTATATACTTTTTTACTTGAACCTAATCTAACCAACCTGACTATACTGTACATAGTTAAAAATGAATAATTTCCAGCATTTGTGAAGAAGTAAGAATGCAGAAGGTTCAAAACAAAATACGAGATGACACTCTATACACATTTCTTATGTACTAAAAATGCACTTCCACATTGAAATGACATGCAAATGGCATCTTGTATTTCACATCTCATATGTACAAAAAAGGCTCCCACATTCAATAAAATAGTTTTTTGCTATGAAGGCTAGCAAAGTGAACCACCCAATTTTTTTGTATCCAATCTATCTTTAACTGAATATGAGTTGGTATGGCTGTCCCTGGAAGGGAGATAAGTAATGACTATAAATATCAATGATACAAATTACTAGATTGGTTTTGTAATCCAGGTTCAATCTTGGGTAGGGTTCTTCTCGAGATTAAGCATAGCGTAATAGTTAATAGACGAGTATACCAGTAACCATGCTCAACTTTAAAAGTAACCAACAAATCATCTGATCAATGGCCATCTCTATTAGAAGCTTGTGTTTTCAGAGAGATAAAAAAGTCAGAAACTTTCAGCCTCACAAAGATGGAAAAACTAATATGAAAATATATAATAAGGCTATGTATGAAATCTTGTCCAGCATTGTACATCAAGACAGTACTGAATGTGAAAAATAAATAATATTCCAACCTACCATCAACATTATTTGGCTCACGGATATCGATGATATTCAGTTCAGAATGGTGGCCCATCATCTTGTCTGTAGTGTAGGCAACCATGGTTCCCGAGTAAGAGAAGTTAACACCTCGCACAGAAGTTTTCATCTCTAAGTCAGATACGCAGTTCCCAGTCTCAACATCCCAGATCCTGAGAGTCAAAGAGAGCTACAGTAGCATGTGTTTTTCTAATCCTCCACTACACTTGTGTCAACTTACCGAAATAATTGATAATAATTGTATGCTGTTTACCTCCACTCTGGTCATTCTATACAATACCAAGGCCAATCCCAGACTAGGAATAATTCTGATTGGGACTCAGGAAGACCATCAAGCTCTCATAATTATAACCCCACTTATATTGGCAATTGTGTATGGTAGTAAAATTCTTGGCAAACTTTTCAGGATAACTAATACTCCAAGGTATATGCCTTAAATGCATAACTTTACAGGCAAAATTTCCATTCAATATAATCTGATGTGCAGAACAATTACGTTAGTCCAAAATTAGAGACAGGCAGTTTGATGACCAAGATTGCAAAGGAAATCCCAATGTACTACCAGCAGCATAAATATGCATTCATCCCATAAACTCATATAATGTTAACAAATGTAATTTACTATACGAGAAGCAAGCCTGTCATCTTAGGATTTAAATAGTGTTACAACATCACTAGACTCATACTTGTGGAAATAAAATGAAGCGAACTTGTGCTGCCGACAACTTTACTACTGCTACTACTTACAACAGTAGTACCGGTAGTGCGTAACCAAAATTTCACTCACCTCATTGTCTGATCTGCAGAACCACTGAGGAAAAGTGATGAGTCCCACTTAACATCAATGGACCAGATGGTACCAGAATGTCCATCATAACTGCCCAGACGTTCCCCATTGATGGAATACCATACATTGGGCTTGACATCTTTTGAAGCAGAGAACAACAAATCACCCTCTCTGTTAAACTTGATCTGTGTTATGGACCGCTCATGTCCTTGAAGCATAATAGGCTTCTGTGGAAATAAAACAAAAAAACGGGTTAAAATCTTACACCAATATACACTGAGGGGTAATAGTGTAATAAAAAAAAAATATCATGGGACAATAATAAACTTTTGATGTTTTCCTTTTCTAAATAATCATAGTACCAATTCTTTATATTTTCCTTTTCTAAAGAATTACCGGTATTTACAAATGGCCCGTAATGTAAAAAAAAAACAAAGAAACATTAGTTACGTCATGAAATTACAATAAACATTAGATATTTAACTCTTTTGTCCTAATTAAACATTTTTACCAATATGTCTTGCCTCGGGATAAGTCATATTTACGTTAATAGGAGTAATAAATGTAATACAGTATATAAGAGTATGTGGAGTAATAAATGTAAGGCATTTATCTAGACCAGTGGTTCCCAAACTGGGGGCCATATAGAAGAATGTAGGGGGCCATAATCTGAGGCTATGCATAAATAAAACCAAAGGAGTTTAGCAGGTAGGTAGCCAGTGGAGGGAACTTACAGGTTCAGTACAGGTTTGTGCAATGCCTTGCTGCCAGACACATGAGTAATACGTCCTTTTTTATATGATTCTGTGTTCTTGACATAAAACAAGACATGGGGATGTATTAGGGAAGCAAGATAATTTTAACTCAACATAATTCTAATCTAAGGCTTCCTAAGCTGTGTATTCTGTATGATAACCTGGTCTTGAATCTTACGTATCAGCAAGGATGTTCATATTATTCAGTTAACGGGTTATGGTTGTGGGGGGGGGGGGGGGGGGCATGGACAAGGATCATGTATGAAAAGTGGGTAACGACCAGAAAAAGTTTGGGAACCACTGATCTAGACTATTGCCATTTTGTAGCAGTATGCACCAAGATTCTTTAATGGATTGCTATTAATACAATGTCCGGAGAAGTGAAAACGGCATAATTTTTAAGATAATACCTGAAAACACATCTGTTCGCAGTGTTACGACACGGATGATATGAGTATGCAAGTGATTATAGTGTTTAATAATATTGAGAGAAGCCCTGTGGAGCACCATCTGCTCAGTCTGCTGGTAGAGAGGGTCATAGAATATCCAACAAGTGCTGCCAGATCTGGCTAGGACCCAGTATTTGCCCCAATCATTTCCTGGTACTTTATCACAGTAATTTCCCGGTAGATTGCCCTGGTTAGATCCCGGTAGTTGTTTTGGGTCCCAGTAGTCTAGGTTAGGTTAGGTCAGGTAAAATTAGACTATTTTCAAAATGTCCATTTGAATATTGGGCAATTCCGAAGAAAATACCATAGAAGAAAAATATCATAGAATGGTATAATTAGTGGGTATAACAGGTAAACCTGGGTTCAGTAAAACATATATATTAGTATGTTTTACCACTAATTAGGACCATTCTAAGACTATTTTCTTCAATGGCGTTTCTCTCGGAAATGCCCCGTTTTCGAGATATACCCAGTTTTCATACCCCATACAAACTTGGGGGAGAGCCTGGGAATCCGGGGTTTTGGGTGGGAGAAAACATACTGTACACTATGGCGTTGCCTTTATAATATGTAATTGTCTTAAATAAACACTTGAAACCGGAAATAAAAGCGAAATAACAAAGTTTTCGAGACCTATACAATAAAATACAGTTATAGCCCAAACAGCAGCGTTACAACACGTGTTGGCTTGGGTTGGGCTAGATATTCAAATCAAATGGTTATTTTGGGAATTAGTATTACCTAACCTGACCTAACCTAACCTAACCTAACCTAGACCACGACAGACTACCGGGACCTAACCTGGGCTAACTACCGGGCCTAACAAATAAAAGAGTATTGCCAAAACAAAATATAATAGGGCAAATATAGCCAATACAGCCACAAGTGGCGTGAATATTACAACATTTGCAGCACTGATAGTGTTTTCCCCCACCCAAGGCTCTCCCCCAAGTTTGTATGGGGTATGAAAACGGGGGCATATCTCGAAAATGGGGCATTTCTAAGAGAAACCAAAGGTAAGAAGTGTATTATAAAGGCAACGCCATAGTGTACAGTATGTTTTCTCCCACCCAAAACCCCGGATTCCCAGGCTCTACCCCAAGTTTGTATGGGCTATGAAAACTGGGCATATCTCGAAAACAGGGCATTTCCGAGAGAAACACCATTGAAGAAAATAGTCTTAGAATGGTCCTAATTAGTGGTAAAACATACTAATATATACGTTTTACTGAACCCAGGTTTACTGTAAAAATACCACGTAATAAATTAGAACATGTGGTGCAACAACAGCAACATAATTATGATGGTAATGGATACAATTATTAAGCCTATATTCACAATCTATGAGAAATAAACAAGCAAACCAATAATACTAATACAAATTAACGTAATTATATCACAATACACTTTTCCTATCAAATACACAAACACAAACATATTTCCCCACACACCAATATTAATTAATACACAATACGTAATTATATCAGTACTTTTAACAATTATATCTGTACTCCCAACACATATATTCTTATATAAAATATATAACACACATATATATTAGTTATTTTTAGCTATTTATACCATTTTGGACGAGTTTTAGGGATGTCACACAAACAACACGAGTGATACTGCCAATGTGGGATGGATTCAGCGTTGCCAATTGGGATAAATAGGTGTTACCAATTGAGAGTTAGTCAGTGTTGCCAATTGCCATAAAGTTAGCACACAACTTGTAACGTTTGTTACGTTGTAGTGAAGATATCCGTTATCTTCACTTTACGGTTAATGACAAATAAGTTTGTTTTGGTCTGGTCTAGTCTATTTATTGCTTCAGGTCATACATTGTATATAAAGTTTTATAGTCAACCTGGAATATGATCAATGTTATAGATAAAATGGAGGTATAATCTAAGAGGAGGCGGCTTGAGCCGCTCGTCCTGTATAGAGACCCTATAAAATTATAGGGTCTGTTATAGTCCTGTACACCCAAAGTGAAGCAAGGGGCGGAGCCTATTATCCTAACACCCCACCCCCCCCCATTGACTCAAAACATTGCCTCGCCCTCTTTACTCCCATTATAATTATGGTCTTATTTTCTCATGTATCCTATAATCATGGCCAGAAAGAGACTTTAATTTGTTCCATATATGATAACTACATAAAATTATCCAATTCTGTATATTATCAAAAGTACTTAAACCCATTAAATATCACTGTTTACAGTTAGAGCATTACCTCTTCTCGCAAACTTTTCCTAGGAGTATGAATGAAAGAATTAATTGATTAATGAATGAATAGTTTATTTTATGCAAAAAGTATAGTAAAAGAGAAGGTGATAGCTTACACACCAACCCACAGACCGTATTATAACGTTACAGAGAAATAACTATCTATATGAACCCTGGCACTGACCTCCAGGGAAAGTTTTGATACGAGTTCTGCAATTCGCTTCATTTCTCTATTCTGAGTATTCTCACCAACGTTCATCAGTTTTGACGAAGTGTCAATGGGAATGGATGCCATGAACTCGTGTGCCAGTTTAGCCAGCTCTTCTAGGGTAAGCTTGCACTTTACGCTGAAGAGATTCTGTGAATGGTTGGTGGCAGACGTTGGTAAAAGAGTTGTCGCAGCAGGTCTTGGTCGAACTTCTCCGGTTTGTCTCCTTTTGCATATTATTTTTACCTAATCTATTCTTTTTATTATTCATATTATTATGGAGTATTACAGGTTAACTTTCCTGTTATGTAATATTTGGTTATCTTTCCAGGTTACTTAGAAAGTTTCATATAAAAGTATAACCTGTGGAAGGATTGACGATTTTATTATTTGTTCAGCCATGTAACCCTTCTATTTAATAAACATAGAATTGATTGATGGATATTAGGCGCCGCAACATCGAGGTCCTATAGCGCCAGAAAAAGGTGATAGAGAGGTGTGACAGCAAGCAGGAAGGAAATAAAATGAAAAGAGGGACAGTTGAAGAACTGAAAGATGGGAACCATTTAGTCTGATCTCTCACTGGCGACCTTCCTAGCATGGGAAGCCCTCTCTCCCCGATATCGGGGCAGAGCAGGGGCCAGAGCCCCCTCTAGTCTAGCTCACCAGGTCTCAGAGACACACAAGCCCCCCCCACCTCGGCAAGGCAGTTCCCGTTAGGGGGGTTTAATAAACATAGAGACATTTAACTGACTTGCCATTAACCCCAAGTGAAGACAACATATATCTTCACTAACATCTTGACTATCCCTGTTTTATACGGGTGTTACATGGCGACGTAACAATATGTATTGTACACTGTGTATGAGACAGTAGAGGCTAAGTTAGTATTGCATATTTCTATTTACCTACAACTGAGGGCGGGCGTGACTAATCTACCAGAGTCCTGCAGTATGATGGAGATCCTGACGGTGGAGGCCGGAGGGGTGTTGGTGAAGAATACGGTGACTAAGGTGGTCACGACTGATGGTCCAGACGGTGAAGGAAAACTTGGCACTCTCCATGACTCCATCACCGTGGTTACAGGATTGGATTCCACTCGGGTTTCAGCTGATGCCTCAGTCAATTTCTCCTCTCCACTCAGACTGCCCTCCAACATGTACACACACATATATAATATAAACGTGGTATGCACACACGCGCATAAACAAGGATTAGATGCATACACACACACATATTCATACAGTGACCTATATATATTGGAAATGGGCATTTGTGGAGCAATGCCATAGAAGAAAATAGATAAGTGGGTAATGAAGGTAGAAAAACCGTACGCAATAACGGTAATTCTTTCAATATTTACCAGTCACAGGAGTACTGTACGTCCATGGGTCAATAAAGGGGGGTTATTTTCCCAGTATATACTCCAGGCATGAATTTGTGCAGTTCTAAAGAAGCTCGCGTGTAGGAATGTTTGATGAAGGAGTGTTTAATTCAAGTACAATACTACTTTCTGCCATGTATGTACAGTCGGCCTCAGGAAGTCGTACACAGAGCATTGGTTACAATTAAGGGGTCTCTATTCTGCACGTACTATATTCATTCTTCTGCTGACTGATTCAAATATTAACCAAATATTAACCAAATAGAAGGAAAAGTTATATTATCCTAGTCTAGAAAGGCACTATGAAAACATCATGTCTATCAACCCTACCTTTCTCATCCCTTTCAATATTAGCCGACTCGTACAAGTTTCGTACTGTCTCTCCCTAATTTGCCTTGATTCCCTCATGCGTGTTCCAACTGACCCTGATCTTAGTTAGAAGTCAAGGTCACATAAATACATCCGGATCAGACATGCAGAACGGACCAAAGTTGATTGATATGAACAATTATGTGATGAATTGTATAAAGTGAGGATTAGAAAGGGTGGATGTATAGGTGGATAACATTCCTCATGTATATTATACAGTATGTATAGGTACTGTGCAATGCTAAAAATTTGACCAGATAAAGTTATACATTCTGAACCAGTTTCTATTCTAACAAGTAAAAGAAGGAAAACCCTTCAAAAGCTCCGGCTCTTAATGATTCAAGTGAAATAATAAAATATCCATATGTAAAGGTCTCAATAATATTAATTATGTTTTATCTGGATTTTCGTATTCATATGGTTATATTGAAATTTTGAAAATGAACCCTTTTTATTGAGGGTGAACCCCTCGGTTGAACCCCCTCTCGGTTGAACCTCTTAAATATTGGTTGAACCCCTTTTAAGAAGTGGTCACCCCAAGAAGAAAAAAAATGATAATAATAATAATAAATGATTCAATGTCAGTAAAAGAAAATGGATGGGAGGAAGAGAGTGAGTGAGTGAGTCAGTGAGTTGAACCCCTTTTAAGAAGTGGTCACCCCAAGAAGAACAAGAACAAGAACAAGAACAATAATTCGGATAAAACCTAGAGCTCTCGGCTTAGGCCGGAGCTAAAAACATATATAATTTACTAAATGAGAAGTGTCTATCATCTCTGCATTTCAATAGTGTTACAACATCAATTGGTTCATACTTTCGTAGGTGGAAATGCAACGAACTTATGCTACCGACTGTACATTCGCAATCCAAAATTTGTATCCTGGTCTTGTTGAAGTTGCGAATAATTTGACAAACCAGTGAACCAATTACTGTATAATCAACTCTTATCTCATACTTGTTGGACATCGTTTAACATTCTATACGGCTATTCAAAGCGGACCTGCTGGATACTTATATGGCAACTGTAGCGAGGCAGCTACAGTCAGTCTGTTCTTTTCCTTGATTCTCTCAATAGTCAGATTCTCTTTAGTAAGTCATAATATTTCTCTTTTCTTCTCAGTCTATTCTTTCTTTGTAAGGAGAGAGGTAAGGAAGTAAAGACTGTTTGATGACTAGTATATCCTACATTCCATGAACATAACTACAGCGTGAACACTTCTCCGTAAATTTCTTCTTGGAATTGCAATATTGATAAGGACAAGGCGCATGTGCAGCTCACGACAAGGGAAGGGCAACCAAGGCACAAAATCTGAAGGTCAGTGAGTCAGTTGTCTCGTAGGTGTTAAGGTGGTGACATGGATCCGACTATCTCTTAGCTTTACCCGGCCAGCAGAGGTGCTACGCAGTTGTGACGTCAAGTATGGATTATTTAGTGGAATACAAGTAGCAGTACCAAGTATAATGTACGTTTGGTTTCTTTATATCAGATTTTATATCCGTGACTGTATGAAGATCACTTTAACTCTATTCCTTCTTAACTTCGTTCACTACACTTGTTGTTTTCATATACAGTAGCCTACATTCATTCAAAGAGCATTACTATTATATTATTATTATTATTATTATTATTATATTGGGATTTTTTTCGCGCAGGAGAATATTATGTGAACAATTAAAACGCACAATGAAACTTTATACATGAGTTAAATGAAACATAATTCGAGATAATCTTTACTTCCAATCATCGGCCGTAGAAAAGCCACTATGATATTATAGCCTATCGTCATATAGTAAGACAGGCAAGTGTACAGTTCCGAGCAGATAAAGGGGAAAAAGTACTGCCTCTCATAGCTTCTCTGCACTTGAACAGATTCCATACGAAAATTGTGTGTTTCTCTATTTCACTTACTGTATTATATTGTCTTCGCTAATTTCCTGCGAGCATGTGTGTTGTCTTTAATAAGTAGGCTATCTCCTTTGCCATCTCAGGCTGTTTGTCACAATAGGATATAATTTGATTGAGGATAAAAGAAGATTAACGAGGGAGGTGATTATATAAAGAGGAGGGACAACAAACACGAGGAAAATAGAAGAGTGAGGATATAGAAAATACTGAACGATTTCCACTGTTTTAATTCTCATCTTGCTCAGTAGGCTATTTAAAACGAGGGAGAAGGTGATATGTAGAGAGGAGGAACAGTAAACACGAGGGAAATATAAGTGTCAGGGTATATTAAAAAAAAAACTGAATGGTTCCCACTATCTTTTTTATTCTCATCTTCTTACGATCTCTCTCTCTCTCTCTCTCTCTCTCTCTCTCTCTCTCTCTCTCTCTCTCTCTCTCTCTCTCTCTCTCTCTCTCTCTCTCAGTAATAATTTAGCTATACAATCAATAACTCTTCCTTTCTAGTGACACTATTCTTGACCTTAGGGTAATAATAATACACTTTTGGAACATCAGAACAGGACTAGTTGAACACAAATAATGGTGGTCCGTTGTTTCTTGGGATAGTCAGTAGCATGGTATAAGAACTATAGAGTAGAGTTTTTATACCATGGTCAGTAGGCACTTATTCGTGTTCGCGACTGTACAGCAGGCTGCATAAATACGCGTCCATTCAATGTATTTAATTAATGCTAATATGACCAGATATATAGTTGCATTTGAACCAGTTTTTCTTTCGAACAACAGGTGTAATATGGTACGGTATGTGAAAAGAATGTCTGTCATCTCTACATTTAAATAGTATTACAACATCACTAGTTAGGTTCATACTTTCGCAGGTGAAAATGAAACAAACTTATGCTGCCGATTGTACATACATAAGCTATAATATATTCCCTTTCCGTGTTGTGTGGCGGTCGATCAATACTACTACTACTACTACAGTATCATCAGTCATACTTGTTCACTATAGTAACCATGTACGGGACTCACTTCCACGTACGTACAGTCACCAGCATAAGTTCGCTTCATTTCGCTATATTGATGTTGTAACACAATTTGAATGCAGAGCAGGGTGACCAGATTTCTCGAGCAGGAATATGCTAGACAGCAGCTGAAATTATGCTAGATTGCCAAAAATTATGCTAAATCTTTTGTTGCTCTTCATACGTTTGGTTTCTGCTGTATTTTATTGTTAATATAGTATTATTTCTAGGTTATTAACTGTATACAGTATGCACTCATATAATTATGAACAATTTTTCCAAAGAACATTACAATTATAATCACATTCTGAAAGTTTATTTTACAATTATTTGTGGAACATAAACTAGTAGATTGAAACTCTAATACAGTACATGTACAATGCTTTCAATGTTACCTATAGAAAATAATAATGCAATTTAATTTGTGAATTGAGTTTGCAAGTTATGGCCGGTTATGGGTTCCTATTTTTCATACATTATTGAACTCAATTTTTGAAGCAACACACATACACCCTTCTTCAACGCCGTAATTTCCTGCTCTAGCTAGAGCTTCGTTAAAACTTCAAAGTATATGGACTGTTTCACAATTTCCATTAATCATGGTACACTAAATTAAACATGTAGGTTTATCCTGGCCTTTAATCCAGAAACTACCGTTAGCCACAAGTGGTAAGTTATAATCAGGCTAGAAATTGCTCTAAGCTCATTAAATTATGCTAAAAATATGCTAGATTTGATACTATGCTAAATTTTATGCTAAACACACAATTTTCAGGAAAACTATGCTAAATTTAGCATTATTATGCTAAATCTGGTCACCCTGAATTGCAGAGATGACATAATATTATATACTTCACATGTGGTAAATTACACATGTTGTTTGGATAGAAACTGGTTCAGAATGCAACTAACAGGTCATATTAGCATTATCAAATACATGAGATGGACGCGAATTTATGTTGGCCACTTAATTTACAGTTGTTTCCACTAATAACGAGCACACACACACAGAGTCTGGTGCATGGCTTTGACGAAATGTGGCGGCACCACTGTGTTTGTTTACTCGTATAGTTATAGTAAATAAATGAAAAAAAAAATCACCAAAAGCTGTACATTGATTTTCTCTTATTATATGTAAGCGAACAAAATGCTTGGTGTCATATTTCGCTAAACCCACTGTATTATACTATGTGGTCGTTACTAGTGGAGGCAAATGTACATGAGTTAATGGAAACTTGAAGATAAATACAAACATTTTTAATGTACAGTATGTACACTCGTGATACATCATTTCTGACCAGGAGGTCCACGAGTTCCACGTCCACTTAATTTATTAGGTCTACGCGTTCATTTAGTAATGGTGTTTTTTTAGTTGCACCGCCAGATGCCTAGTTGCATCAAGGAATCAATCAATCAATTGTGCACTGTTGCCACCATCTTGTCGAGCCCTTGATAAAAAGCTTAAGAGGGCTTAATACGTCTGGATATTGTGGAAGCAAGCTAACCTCGCATGCCCGGACAAAGGGCTGTCTGCTACTGACCAAGGTCTAATTTTAGACCTTGCTACTGACTATGGTTGGTCAGCAAATGGAAACCTCTTGCAGCCAGTGTGGTTTGATGCACCTGCCCTTCCTGATGCTCTATTCACAGACCAAGACAACAATAAGAATTACAGCAATGATGCTTGTAGTGACAGTGATTAGACAACCATTGTAGAATCAACAGAAGATATCGATGATCACATTTATCATGAATCATCTGATGATGAAGCCTGGAGCGAGGATTCTGACATTGATTCACAAGATGTGGAATAAAAGCATTAAAACTGAAGGATTGTGGTTGTCCTTATAGAGGAGAAATTGATTAAATGTTATGAAAGCATCTTTTTGTTTCTATATTTGTTACCTCGGTTTGTGCAAGACACTTTAGAACTGGTTTCATATATTTCACAAAGTTCACTGGTCAAGGTAGACCAAGGTTACTACCATGGAAAAGTCCGGTATGGCCAATTTATGGTACCAGAGTAGGCGGAGGACATTATATAGCTAGTTTTAGATCTTTCACTTTTCTGCTGATCTAGGTCATCTACAGAGCGATCGAGGTCCTCTGGGCGTGTCTGACGTTTTGCAAGTAGTTTCATTTCTTTCGCAATACAGCTAATTTAGGCCATTTTTAGTACAACAGTTAAGTAACTCTGGCGGGGGTAACCCACCACCAAAAATGTCTGGCAATGGACATTTTTGATACTTTGAATCATAAAGAACATTTTGGCACCGGTTTCCAATGTTTCGGTTTTGAGCTAAGCTAGACCATTTTTCAGGTCCCTTCTCATAGGTCCTATGGCCATACCCACCACCAGGTCCTCGGCAGACTTCCATTTTCATGACTCCTGACATGCATACAATAATGTAATATGAGAGAAAATTCTTTCGCTTTTTAGCTACCCTGACCCCCGCTGGCTCCCGGACTACTTTCATCCATACCTGAATTTCATATTATAAAAAAATTATATGTAACTACTTTAATAGTCAATATATACTGATTTTTTTTATATACATTTCCAGATCTGTACTTAAATATATGAATGTACGGCCTACGTCTGGTCATGACTTGTTAATTGTAATATCAGAAATTATGTAACACGAATGTACTATGGGATTGCTATATTGTACCTACATACTGCTGTATATCAAATAAGAGATGAGTATAGAGTTCGTAATAAATCTGGGGAATCTGATTCTTCAAAACAATTCTGGTCCTGCTTCCTGGCCTACTTTAGACAGTTTAAACTTTAGAGGAATCATGGCTTTCTAATGTACTACTATTATACTGTTCCCTTAAATGTAGGGTAAAAATTTTATGCATCCTTAATGACTGATTCAAGAATACTCTCTCCTCGTCTCCTCGTTCATCACTTCCAGCCACTGACTGTCCCAGATATTCAAGAAAGGTGGTCTGAGATCGACAGCCAAAATGAAGACATTGTGGTCAAAACTACCGTTAATGGGGTAAGAAAACTAAGAATAGATGTTTTTGCTCAAATCTTTCACAGACAAAACTTACTTATAAATTAATTATTGGCATCATAAAATGATGGATCTTGTGCATTCTGCATGAGAAACGCATCTTTGTTTCCTGCTGGCACACATTGTCATGGTTTGATCCGTGACCATAACGTAACATACGTAAGTAGTAGGATGCTATATATTATATATATATTAACAAAAGGACACCACGTGTGGGGAATGTTCTATAAGGCATGGAACAGTGGTATTTTTCTCAGTCAGGAAGACAAAGACAGAGGAATTGAGTTGAGCAATTTGAAAATAGAGGAGTGCTGGTACCTGTTAATTAAGGAAAGGTCACGTCAGGTCAGGTGAGGTCGAGTACCCACTCACTCCATCCCGTGTCTGGAGTCATTGCTACAAATTTTGCATTAATAATTATGCTATGGGGGCATCTATTACTTATTAAAATTGATTTTGAAGTGGAAGGGAATCATTTGCAAGCAGTTGCATGTTATGGGAAAAGTGATTTGCATGTATAACTAAAGTGTGAGTGACATATGTAAACGTAGTCAAGGACTAGGCTATGCGAACACATGAGAGGGAGGACAAGCATGGCCGACAGTTGGGCCAGGTAGAAAAAAGGTTAAATGGGGAGGAGTCAGAAGGGTAATTAACCTCCACCACCCATACCTTGATTTTGAAGGAATACAGCAGTTGGTAGCTAGACACTCGACGAAGAACACACCTCGTATCCAGCCCTCGTTGCTTTGCCTAGGGGCCTATAGTTTTAACGTAACGTCGAAATTGTTTAATTACTTTTTCACAAGACTTATTGTTAATTAACTCACTATTCATTCGCTAGACGAGAATCAGTAAGGTGTCATTTATAGGTGAGGAGAGGGCTGGCAGGAATTTACGAGTGTGTGTGTGTGTACGAGGGACAGTAAACGAGTGTGGAATTGACATTGAAATATACCAACTGGGTTGCTTGATTTCCATTACTATTACGATAACGTAATTACCGTCTCCTGTGTGTGCGAGGGGAAGTGCTAGCTCGTGATAAGTATATTAAAGTAAAGTAATATTACTGTCCACGTGGACTACGAGCGACTGAGGGAAGCACGTGTAGAGAGGAGCGACGAGGAGTAAGTACCGTACGTATATAGCTATCTATTGGAGCGTGAACGGAAGTGTGTGTGTGTGATTTTTTTTATTGAATTTAATTATTCATTTTGTTGGCTTGGAATTTATTAATAAATAGAGAAAATTGTCATTTTGTGTTGTAATTGACCATTATTGCATGCTCTATAATCATACATATATAGCAGGACGAACCCAGAAATAAATTTATTGTGTTGGAGGGAAGGATACAGGGATATAACTCTGGGTAACTCGCTGCAGCCAACCAACGAGATTACATATTTCCAGCAAGGTAAGCTTTGGTAATTTATTATAAAGCTACATTGATTGATATCTTTCAGTCCACCCCCACATAATTGGAGCCCGAACAGGGACCTGCTCTTTGTATTAATTCCAGTCACACACGCGCACACCTTCACGAGTAGATAGATTACTGTTGTCCAGGAATTAAGGCAAAGGAAATAATAGAAAATATTTTAAAATGTATACTGTAGCGGAATTGATGGAGGAAGCCCGAAGCTTGGGATATACAGATACGGTCGAGATTCGACAGTACGTAGAGCGTCGTCAAGAGGATGACAGGCTCGAAAGGTTGAGTCAGAGAGAGGCTGAAAAGGAACAGAGAGAGGCAGAAAAGGAAGAGAGAGAGCATGAAAGAGAAAGATGGGCACATGAACAGAAAATGGTGGAACTGCAAGCACAGGCGAATAGTAGTCAAAGCAGTATTGCAAGCCCGACTACAGTAACTCCGAGGCTACAACTGGCGAGGTATGTAGAGGGAGACGAAATTGAACCGTTTATTGAGAGGTTCGAGATGCTTGCAGACACATACGTCTTTAGTGACGATGTGAAGAAAATAGAGTTCCTTAACCTGTTCGATGGTAAAGCCCTCAGTATCCTCTACCGACTCGATCCTGACACCAGGAATTATGCGAGCATGAAAAAAGCTCTGTTACAAGCATATGGGGTGACGGTCGATGATGCACGGAAGCAGTTTTTGAGCGCTTCCTTGCAAGATAAAGAGACCGTTGCACAGTTTAGTGCACGTCTCGCTAGCCACCTGGATCAGTGGTTTGATAAGGCCGAAACACCCAAGACGTTGGAGGGGATAAAGGATTTGTTGCTTCGCACGCAACTGGAGAAGTCGTGTCCTCCAGAATTGTCGGCCCAGATTAAAACCCATAAGATTAATTGCCTCAAGGAAATGGTGGAAATGTCGGATGCACATTTTACCGCATACGGTTACCACACGCGGGTTCAGTCGTGTGAGAATTTAACTCAGTTAAATAAGCCTTCCCAAGACTCTGCTGGTTCATATAATAAATCGAGTAATAATGATTATTCACAGCAGCAGAGTCAGGTTGTACGTCAACAACCTAATCCTCTCTTTAATCACGCCAAGAAACAAGGCAATAATTATTATTCTCAGCAGTCAAGTCAGTACCGTTACCAGGGGAGAAGTAACGGGAAGAGTTATAATAATAACCACGGTGGTAATAAGGGTTATTATCAGCGATCGGCTGCTGCTACATATACATATAGTGAACCACAGTACCCAGCTGTAGGTACGGCAGCTACGGCTAGCGCTGCTGGGGAAACTCCCGAGGGTGGAGAAGGATATAACCAGCAGACGACGGAAACTCGTCAGGGTGAGAAGGATGAAGGGTTACATGTTCACGGGGACCATCGGTGGTTTAAAGGGAAGTGCTAGCGTTGGGGCAGACCTTATGTCACGGTTGCCTGAGGAAAATCGAGCGAGTAACTAATTATGGGTTACGATTAGGATTCAAATTACTCGTTTTATTGTTATCTTCGAGTGCAACGAGCACAAACCCTTTATCCAAACTCAAATTTGGGGTTCACCTCGGTCTGATGTTTGGATATTGCATTGGGTCTTCCAAGACTTGGGTTCCAGCGGTTATCCCTGACCCTAATCTTGGATGATTAATTAATATATATATTGCCTTACAGGAACTGATGGCAGTTGGATGGTCTCCAGAATAATTTTTTGCATTTTTATTATTACATATTATGTAACAATGACACAATGTATTACATACACCACACTTATATATTGTTTAAATGTGTACTATTGGTACTAGACATTACCAGGTATAATTATTCTTGCCACGGAGTTTCTCCTTAGATTTTCAAAGTTAAAGTAACTGTTAGGAGTTTTTCACTCATTGGCAAAAATAAACACTTAACTGGTATTAAGTCATGACACATACAAGAATGAGTGAAGTGTGAGTGAGTTATTATTGTAATAGTTATACATGCAAAGACGTCATTACCACTTCATTATTTTATTAAACATTGCATAGAGCAATGTCTCTTCTGTGTGTGCGAATGTCATGGTTTGATCCGTGACCATAACGTAACATACGTAAGTAGTAGGATGCTATATATTATATATATATTAACAAAAGGACACCACGTGTGGGGAATGTTCTATAAGGCATGGAACAGTGGTATTTTTCTCAGTCAGGAAGACAAAGACAGAGGAATTGAGTTGAGCAATTTGAAAATAGAGGAGTGCTGGTACCTGTTAATTAAGGAAAGGTCACGTCAGGTCAGGTGAGGTCGAGTACCCACTCACTCCATCCCGTGTCTGGAGTCATTGCTACAAATTTTGCATTAATAATTATGCTATGGGGGCATCTATTACTTATTAAAATTGATTTTGAAGTGGAAGGGAATCATTTGCAAGCAGTTGCATGTTATGGGAAAAGTGATTTGCATGTATAACTAAAGTGTGAGTGACATATGTAAACGTAGTCAAGGACTAGGCTATGCGAACACATGAGAGGGAGGACAAGCATGGCCGACAGTTGGGCCAGGTAGAAAAAAGGTTAAATGGGGAGGAGTCAGAAGGGTAATTAACCTCCACCACCCATACCTTGATTTTGAAGGAATACAGCAGTTGGTAGCTAGACACTCGACGAAGAACACACCTCGTATCCAGCCCTCGTTGCTTTGCCTAGGGGCCTATAGTTTTAACGTAACGTCGAAATTGTTTAATTACTTTTTCACAAGACTTATTGTTAATTAACTCACTATTCATTCGCTAGACGAGAATCAGTAAGGTGTCATTTATAGGTGAGGAGAGGGCTGGCAGGAATTTACGAGTGTGTGTGTGTGTACGAGGGACAGTAAACGAGTGTGGAATTGACATTGAAATATACCAACTGGGTTGCTTGATTTCCATTACTATTACGATAACGTAATTACCGTCTCCTGTGTGTGCGAGGGGAAGTGCTAGCTCGTGATAAGTATATTAAAGTAAAGTAATATTACTGTCCACGTGGACTACGAGCGACTGAGGGAAGCACGTGTAGAGAGGAGCGACGAGGAGTAAGTACCGTACGTATATAGCTATCTATTGGAGCGTGAACGGAAGTGTGTGTGTGTGATTTTTTTTATTGAATTTAATTATTCATTTTGTTGGCTTGGAATTTATTAATAAATAGAGAAAATTGTCATTTTGTGTTGTAATTGACCATTATTGCATGCTCTATAATCATACATATATAGCAGGACGAACCCAGAAATAAATTTATTGTGTTGGAGGGAAGGATACAGGGATATAACTCTGGGTAACTCGCTGCAGCCAACCAACGAGATTACATATTTCCAGCAAGGTAAGCTTTGGTAATTTATTATAAAGCTACATTGATTGATATCTTTCAGTCCACCCCCACACACATGTCATTCAATGGAAACACTCAAAGTCACAAGATCCATTTCTTCCAGGCAGCCAGAAAAAACTGGTAATCAGATCCATTTTACCCGCCACTCTGTGATGGCAGTCCAGTGGCCACAAGCCACTTGTTGTTGGCAGTGGCAGCACTGTGGTGGATAATGTGGCATTGTTGACCTCATTCACACTTATGATCTCTGTGGCTGCCATGTGTTGACGCTCACGCCTCACAGCATCCCATCACTGCACCACCAAACAGTGGCAGGAGGACAGCACACTCCACAGAAAAGTGGCCGAAAACAGAACTTTATTATCTCTAATTTTATATATTTTCAGTCTGGGGAGGAGGAAACGAGATGTCTCTGATTCAGAAGGTTGTGATACTTGGGAATATATCAAGAATTTTGAGTGTAAACAATGTCAAAGGTAAGATTTTCATACACAACAAATGTATGTGTTAGATTTAGTCTTCTGTAATTATTTTTCCTGTTTACAATCCTTCTAAGCTACTTATAAGCCAATTTAGCACCCTTTAAATACCGGTACACTTTCTAAGAAAGTTGGGATGGAAATTTGTAACTTTCGTAACTTTTTATCTTCAGTAGGCTATATATATATATATATATATATATATATATATATATATATATATATATATATATATATATATATATATATATATATATATATATATATATATATATTTTTTTTTTTTTTTTTTTTTTTTTTTTTTTTCATTTCAATCCATCATGTAAATTTCAAAGACATGTGTAGCGAGGCAGCTACAGTCAGTCTGTCCCTTTCCTTATTTTTCTCAATAGTCAGATTCTCTTTAGTAAGTCATATTATTTGTCTGTTCTTCTCAGTCTATTATTTCTTTTGTAGGGAGAGAGATGTAAGGAAGGAAAGACTGTTTGGTGACTGGTCTACTGGTTTATTCATGTTGTTTCTTGGGTTTAACTTAACGCCTATCGTTAATAAATAAAATAAATGCACAATATCTCCACTGGAATAAGTTCGATCGTTAGTTTATTGGTAGTACACAGGTGTATGTAGCAGGTGTAGTGCAGCTAGGAAATTACTCCAGGACCAGGCCAGTAAGAGAAGAGAAGGAGCACGTGGTAGCGGGCCGAGCACACACAAGGTAACTAGGTCTTGCAGGGAAGCCATGCCACTGGCGAGTTGCAAACTTGCAGAAGTTGCAGTAGCAGTGAGTGAAGAGTAGCAGGAGAACAGCGGGCAGGCGGCCAGAGAGAGGGGCTTGCTGACATCTGGTCCAAGGTCTTATTATTGTGTGTGTGTAATGTGTATGTGGTTGGTGTGAGACTGTGAGACACAGAATAGAAATATTCAAATAGTGTGTGTGTGTGTGATAGACAGGGTCACAGTGATAGTGTGTGTGTGGTGATAGACAGGGATAATGTGTGTTTGTGTGTGTGGTTGGGGCGAGACAGAAAATGCGTGTGTGTGTGTATGTGTGTTTGGTTGGAGTGAGAGAGTCGAGACATGGATAGTGTGTGTGTGTGTCTGTGGTTTGGGTGAGAGACAGATAAATTTTGTGAGTGTGTTTGTGATTGAAGTGAGAGACAGGGATAGTGTGTGTGTGTGTGTGTGTGTGTGGTTAGTGTGAGAGACCTAATGTATCACAAACAATGTATATTTATTTGTGTATGTGTTTCTGACAGATATGTGGCAGATCCAACAATTACACCTGAAGCAGAAGCTATTGATAATTGTTTCTCTGCCCCTTGTTACTGCGGCCTCTCAAAACCAGCTCATCCAAAAAAGGTGAAGAACATTGGAAGGCTACTGATTCCTCCAAATTATGCCACAAAACAGATCCTCTATTACTAATAATGGGGGTGTCTGTTTCCTGGCATAGTTTGGAGGAATCAGTAGCTAGTCCTCCAATTTACCAACAAGAGATTCCTCCCTTAATTGAGGGGAGATTCTCTTGTCGGTAAATTGGAAGGCTATTAATTCCTCCAAACTATGCCAGAAAACAAATGCCCTGAGGGATCTGTATCATGGCATGGTTTGTACTGTACAGTACTTATAATATATCTATTGAGCTTATTTCATTCCATAATAACTTCTATGATATTATATCCTAATACAATAGGTACTGTACTCTGTTTATAAAATTGCTATGAGCATTAGAAGTGATTATAGTGTTTAATAATATTGAGGGACCCCCTGCGGAGTGCCATCTTCTGGTGAAGCGGAACCTAGAATATTATAGTAACGAGTAAGTAACAAATACTGTATTAGTAAGGAGTAAGTAACAAGTACTGTACAGTATTAGTAAAGAGTAAGTAACAAGTTTTAACTCTGTGTTGGCTCCCAGATTCAGATAACTTCAGCGTGGGATAGTCCTGCCTGGGAGAGTCTGCTTCCCAATGAGATTCCAGTAATGGTGACGCCAGACCCAGACATCACATGGAGTCCTGAGGCGTGTATCAAGAATGTCCGGACAGATTCTTATGGGGTTCTTCTTCTCAAGAGTGCCTTAATGGGTGAGGAGGATTACTGTATGGTTGGCGGCACAAGTCCTTGTCGCCTCACTCAGTCAGCATTTCTTGAATGATAATACAAAGGACAATAACACAAACAAACACATTCATCACACAGAATTATAATATCCTGGGGGTGAATTAAAAAGCTTCTATGGTTTTCTTCAGTTTTCGAGCTTGTGAAACCTATACGTATCTCCATACCATACTTCATGACTTGGCAGGTGTAGCGGCAGGACTTTTGCAGACTGTACTGTATTAGATTCAGACAGTCTAAGGAAAAATATACCATCTAAATATCCAAGGAGCACATCTAACTCGTATACCAGTATATATGTCCACTGTTTTTTATGGTTACACTATTGCTTAAGTACTGTACTGTATAAGGAAATTTGTTATATAGCATAGTTTGGAAGAATCAATCATTAGCCTATACAATATTTTGATAGTAGTGCCCTTAGCAATTTTATTAGTTTATGAAGGTGAATACGGCAAGGAGCAAAGTTATGGTTTTTGAAAGGGGTACAACCACGGATAGTGAAGTGAGGTTAAATGGACAGGTTATGGAGAATTTCAGTACATTTTAGTATTTGGGCAGTGTGATGAGTAAAGATGGAAGTCTGGAAGATGAGATGTGGGAGAGGGTACAACAGGGGAAGAGGGTTGTTGGAACACTGAAAGCAGTGACAAGGAATAGGGCCATGAGTATGGAAGTGAAGAAGACATTACATGACATACGAGAGTGAAACTTGGACCATCATCATCATCATCATTCATCATTTTCGTTTAACGTCCGTATTTTCCCATTTAGGATGGGGTTGGATGGGCGATGACTGCTCTCCACATCTGTCTATCTTGTACCATATGTTCTTCTATTCCCATTAAATTCATATCTTCCATTACACATGTATTCCACTTTTTCTTGGGCCTTCACACCGGTCGCCGGCCCTCGACTCTCACCTCCTCCACCTCACTCAACACACACCCCTCCGCTCTTCTCACATGTCCAAACCATCTCAGTCTTCTCTGCCTCAACCTAACAGAAAGGTCTTCAACCCCACACATCTCTGCCACTTCACTGCTAGACCTCCCATCTTGACACTTTATTCCTGCCATGTATCTCAGCATTCTACGGTCACAGCTGCGTATAACCTCCATCAGTCTGTTTGTCAATGCCCATGTTTCTGTTCCATACATAAGAGCAGATCTCACACAGGCTTCGTATGTCCTTCCTCTGGTCACCAATAAACTGGCCATTTCTCGCCATCTTCCCCATGCAGTTGCTACTCACGCTCTTACTGCTCTTTCCGCTCCTGCTTCACATCCAACACATCTCCCAAGTAGCAGAACTGTTGCACTTCCTCTAACACGCCTCCATTTACCATCAACCCGGCATCCTCTTCATCACCATCACTATCACTACCATGACGGAGAGATATAAATCAAGAGTTAGAGGGGTGGAAATGAGTTACCTGAGAAGTGCATGTGGAGTAACATGGAGAGATAGACTGACGAATGAAGAGGTACATACGTGAGCGATGTGGTGTGGATGTGGACGTACTAGAGAGTGTAAAGAGTGGTCATCTGGAGCGTATGGGAGGTGAGAGGTTGGTTAAGAAGGTATACGAGAGTGAGGTGGATGGACATAGGGGAAGGGGCAGATCTAGAATGAGGTGGAGGGATGGGGTTGAGAGGTATATGAGTGAGAGTGGCATTGGGTGGGAGGAAGGACGCCAGTTAACAGGGAACAGGGTTTCATGGAGGCGATTCATTTGTGGCCACCCCTTTGAGGATTGAGGCGTCGGGCAATAGATAGATAGATTTTTATTATTTATTATATATATATTTATTTACTTTATTTCGCAGGTACTAACAGACCATCAGAATATGTGAAGCTTTCAAGTGACACACCAATGTACACAAGATATTCGAGTGAAGCGAGTGTTTTGCATCTGCTAACGGAATGCTGGACAATGATGGAACCAAAGAAACCCAAGCTGGTCATATCAGTGATGGGTGGCTGCAGGACATTCACAGCTGATGAAGCAAAGAGACGGATATTCATGTCAGGGTTAATTAAAGTAAATATTTCTTCATTGATTTTCTAGACTGACTAAAAAAAATCTTGTAGTTTTTATTTATGTAAAATATAGAAATAATACTACTGTACTGTATAATGTAGTAGAATTTTTTCTGACCGTGTAGCATATACAGTGTATTTGAAGAATAATTATGACTACATAACCTAGCTCTTGGATATATGATTATAGTTTTATACAAAAAAATTGATATATTACAATTTTTACTGTGAGTGTATCAAACATTTGAAGAATTATGAAAAAATATATAGAGGTAATACATGTACAGTATAACAAAAATACGTACTTTATTACAATTTTTACTGTTATTGTAACAAATATGTAAAGATAAATTATGAAAAAGTTTATAGACGTAAGTACAATAATATGTTGGGTATGTTGCTAGTGTTATATTGCTTTGCATGCTGCAGGTTGTGAGGTCAACCCAGGCGTGGCTGTTGACGGATGGACTAAACAAAGGCATAACGATGGTGGTGGGAGAGGCTGTTAACCAAGCACAATCTGTTGTTAAGGTAATGCATTATACAGATTCTTCATTTCATATAGGAAATTATGCAGACATAAATATGAATTGTTGGTAGACATGCTGTGTGGGATGATCTTTTTTTTGTCTTTGGTGTGGGTAAGTATCAGTTGGAGGCATTGCTGGTGTGAAAAGGGATGGAAAAATGAGTGAAAATTTTGGTACAGTATTAATTTAAAGGTTGTGGTGAATCAGGAAAAAAATGGAGAACTGATTAAAAAAAAGTCCTTTGATTGGTCCCTGTACTAGAGTGTTGTGAAGGTCAAGTCACTCTACACATAAGAGTTGTACCATGTATGATATAACACCCCTGTACATACCAGGGAAGAAACTGTATAGAGGTAAAATATTCACAAATTCTGCTTGGGATACTAAACTAAACTCCAGGCATGATTATGAGAGAAAGAATGTCAACAATAATGAGAGAACAGGAAACACTAAGTTGTGTGACATTCAGTTGATTCATTGTCATCTTTATAACATACTGAGGAGATCTACAGTACACTTTCTGCTATGATACTGTATTACTAAATAGTACAATATTTCATTTTGTATGTCTGACTTGATGTGAAGAAACAACTGAGAAATGGAAGAACTTTTTTATTAATTCAATATTTTTAATGTTGGTGGTGGTGGCAGTTGTTATTTTGTTGTTGTTTTGTTTTAGCCATACTGTATACTGTACAATACCTGTATACATTATAAAATCAAGAGTAAATTTCTTATGCCTTCAGGATATAGAGTATAAGTTATGTTCTAGGTGGGTGATGACCTCTTATCAGAGATCAAATGCCTGGGAGTTGTACCATACGGCCTGATCAGAGGTGCAGAAAGTTTGCTGGTTGAAGGTGATGAGGAAAGATACAACTCAGTTAAGTAAGTACAGTACAGTACAGTATGTATAATTGTTATCATGTATTATTTTCCATGTTCAGTGATTCTAAGCAAATACAAGCTGTACTTTATCACATCTAGGCTGGTACTGTACTTTAATTATGAGAAAAAATTATTAATCCTTAGGTTAAAATGAATGGGAAATCTTGCCTGTGCTAAAGTTCTTCTAACGTAAATGCATATTTTGCAAATAGATAATCAATTACATGGATGATTTTGTATTGTATTGATGTTTTTGTATTGTGAATGCTGTATATACCTTGACAATATGTTATAAATGGTTGCAGTTTAATTGATCAATCTCTTAAATATAATGAAGTCAGTATACGTGACCTTAGTATGGTTAGGGAGACTCTTCAAAATACTGTAAGAGGTTCATGAAGCGAGTACTGTACATTAATATGATCTTAAAATGGTATAAATCATTTCAGATACAAAGTATGGGTGACAGAATTGAATGGCAAAGTGAGCTTGAATGGAGACCACACTCATTTCCTGTTGGTTGATGACGGCTTCAGGAACAAAAAAGCGAGTGCTGATAATTTTCGGTAAGTTAATATGAATATTTAAGTTAGATTTAAGCCATGAATTTTTGCCTTTATATTTGGTACAGCTTCATGATGGTGGTAAATCACTAATGTCCACAACTCTCATGTTAGTACATGTACATTAATTTATAAATGGTTATTTACAGGACAGAATTGGAAGACGCCATTCAGAACAGCGATGATCAAGGGCTGGGCATCTCGGTGGTGGTATTGATGGTGGGTGGAGACCTGAGTATCCTAAATAGGTGTGTCATGGCCTTGGAGAGAAATATACCCGTTGTGGTGGTGAAGGGAACCGGTTTGTCTGCTGACCTTATTTCTGATACAATAGAATTGTTCATGGAGAATGATAACCAGAAGCTGATAGAGAAGGTGCACCAATATTATGAGGAAATAGATGAACAAACACAAAAGGTAAGTCTAACGATAGATTATTAAATTCAATAGTATAGTAATGAGAGATAAATAGAAAAAGAATTAAATTGTACAGTATTTTCATTGTAGAAACTAATATTTGCAATTTATACATGTTGTGGGAAGGTTAGTATATTTGTGTCATTTGCGATTGCACCATGATGGCATCAACGAAACCAAATCTATCAGCTTATAAATGGAGAATGTTTGGAAGGGTTTTTGTGCTGTTTTGGACCCAAAATGACTGATGATGATGTTATTATGATTAAAATATTATAATAACTTAGAATGAAACAAAAGTTACTATGTTCAGGCAATAGGGGTCTTTCTGTAAGAAATAAACACATCAAAATCTTCTTAATCTTTGTCAGAACGGTTACCGGTATATTTGTAAGTTATTTTTTATTTATTGTTTGTTGGAGTTATTGTTTTCCATGGTAAAGTATTTTTTTAAATAAATAAAATCTCTGAAGAAAGAACAAAAGCTATGGTAACCGGAAGTTCCCCATTCCTGTATGTTGACAGGTATCAGCATAAATATAAATACATGCATGATTTTTACAGGATACTTTGGGGTTACTGAAGAGATGCACGGAGCATGTCCATCATATAACAGTTTATGATATTGATACGGATACTGATCTGGATTTAGCAATCTTAAAGGCACTACTTACTGGTGGGTAACTTAATCATTTTCCTTATATGATAGGTAGCATTTTTTTCATTAAGATTAAAAGATGTTATATAGGCAACTGTTCTGTATCTCCCAAAATTATTGTTGATGTGTGGTACGAAGGATGATAAAATGAACAAAATGATACATGCTGCTTGATGACTTGTCAAATAATATCGTCTGGTGTGGCAGATTGTACGGCACATTATTTTAACGATACTTTTGGGAGATACAGTATGTACATCTTTCCAGCAAAAAAGTATGCTCGTATTATAGGCCTATAAGTCGCACCAGTCTCTGGTTCCACCAATAAGGGGGTACTGTATTTTCTTGTGGTCAGATTGGAGGGCTACTGACTCCTCCAAACTGTGCTGTAAAAGAAAATTAAGTACAGTATATTACTGTACATATACTGTAATCTGTTTCCTGGCATAGTTTAGTGAAATTTGTATAGACCTCCAATTTTCTCGAATAGCCTACCCCTGTACAGCAACTGCACATCATTGTACTATATTCTGTGGTACATGTTACAGTATGTACAGTAGATCAAACAGTTTAATGATCAATAGAGTATGTTTAATTATCTATGCCTATTCCAGGTGTCCGTCTGTGTTTCTGAAAAATTGAGGAGAATGAATTGTAAGCTGTTAAGAAGTACGTACTGTACCTGCATATGAAGAAACTCTCATCATTATCATCATCATCATCATCATCATCATCATCATATCAAGACATCATAATTATCTCCTTTTTTTTCTAATGGGTGGAATTTTAGGCCTTAGAAATGAGAAGAAAGGGATAAATTGAGAGAGAGGGAAATAGACCACACTTACATGCATTCCCCTTTCAATCCTACAAATACACCTCGGTCTCATATAGAATGTGTTCACATAGAACGAACGTCCAAAATATTAGTTTAAAATTATTTTACAAGATGATTGCATCCATATAGAATGGGTGGCAAAATTAAGTGAAGTGAGACGAGCGAAATCATAATGAACATGTCAGGAAATTATATCACTGGCATCTGTGAAGTGTGTGTGTGTGTGTATTCCCACCACTTCCCCCGCTCCTTCCCCCTACCCTCAGTCTCCATTCACCCTAGCCCCGAGGTTTATAATTCTTTAAACCTTGCCTAGCCCATGGTCAAGGGAATATAGCCCTAGCCTGCGTTGTGTGTGACTCACTCGTTTTTAGTGATTACGAGTTAACCACCAGCTTCAACACTCAGTCATGTCAGGTGGTGCATTTACAAAACAGAAGGCCATATCCTTCCATATAATGAAGGAAGTTATTTCTTGGAAAGAGAAAGGAGAAGGAAACACAAGCATTAATAAAAGTAAACAAACAATGATCACGCGCTATCTCTTATCTCCCCTTCCCCCTCCACCACCACGGATGCCTCCGACTCATATTATGTCACATGAGTCACCTGTGAAAACCTTAATGCGAATTGTAATATGCATTTAATATGCTTAATACAAATTGTAATTCCTGTACGATTAAGGCAAGAAAAACCTTAAAAGTATTTTATGTTAATTTCAGGGACAATTTTGGTGATTGATCGAGTCATTTTCCCAATAGGTTACGTGTATCACATAGAACGATTTCACATAGAACGACGTCTTCTATCGACCTATTGGACGTTCTATACGAGACTGAGGTGTACAGTACAACATTAATGATACATGGTGAAAGGAACCATTCTATGAACTGTCACATTAACAATGGATTTCCAGCTCAAATACTGTATGTAGTATTTGTTAAACTTTTGCATTGGATTCTGGCATACACTATACCGTACTACAGTACAGTACGTATAGTTCTTTTGCTACTTTCATTTTCAGTCTTCTCATTATTTCAGACCCCTACTGTATTGTATTTTACCACCTTCAAGGCCTTCCCCAACTCCTTTGCCATTATATTCATGCCATCTTCATCATACTGTACAATAAAAAGAAACTTTGAAAAATACTTTCAACACATTCCAACCAAAACTTATAAGAGCCATACAGTAGTTGGCAATATGGTCATACATAGTACATAATGTATATTATTTTATGTCTCAAGAATACATCCCTGATGTACAGTACAACAATTTATGAAACACCCAATTGGAATGTTCCACTCCTATCCCACTCAGGTATGCACTGCCGTGATCCATTGTCACTTACTCATCATGTCATTCTCCGTCCACTGCATGTACTGTATACCCAGTTAATGTTTTGGGTGACAATCATCAGGTGGATGAGTCCAAGGTACCTGATATTCTGATGGGCAAGTCTTAGATGCCGGATTGTCAGCTGTGTAAAGTTGGTTAAATTGGCTTTTAAAGCTTTTACTGGTGAGAGGAAATTGGAATAGAACTTTTTAATTTCATACCAGCAAGAATTTACAGGAGGGAATTGCTTTTCACATTGTACTTTCAAAAATTTGTGTTAACATATTACATCACAGTAACCAGTAGGACCCTACTAGCGTTAGAATTTGTAATTTTCAGCAGTTTATTGTGTAATTACAGTCCTGCCATACATAAAAGTGTAATTCTTATAGTATAGAGTGTTAACATTTTAGCCATATGTAGGCTTAATAATTCATAATGTACAGTTAACTAAAAAGGTATTGCGACAACTATTGATACAACATTAAGTATATTAATGTCCATAGTTGTTTGTAGGGATTACAGTATAAGTATGTATTACAGAAGGATATGTATATTTCCTTCTGTTATATATGCTTATAGTCCCTACAGATAGTTGTGGATATTACTATGATTAAAGTTCTATCAAGATTTGTCACAATGCTGTACCTATTTGGCAACTGTACATACAGTATGTGTACAGTACATCTTAAAACCACATTGTAATATTTTAACAGTGCTGAAATTATTTTCAGTGTAATCATGAAGTTATAAAGTTAAACCATATACTTCTTGGGCTGTATATTTGTAACCTTTCGCTTATAAGGCTTGCGTAACTGATCTTCAGGTTATATTTCAACAACCTTCCATCATTCACTCCATCCTTATACGTTATTTCAGCATAATGCAAGCAGTCAGAGTAATTAATCAATAAAGTATTTTGTGGTATTCAATTTCAATGCAATGACTGTTATATTTTGTTTTATAGTGTTCTTACAAATTTCAGGTTCGTTGTATTTTCATTACAAAAAGCAAAGTAGAATCAATGTTACAGACATGTATTGCTAAAGTTGTAGAGGGGAAAGATAATAGTTTCCTTGGGATCATGGACCAAGTGCAAGGATAGTCATGGTCTAAATAATGGAAATGAATGATACCGTGTGTCATTTAGATTAAAAATTGTCAGATATCAAAATAGTGCCTTACTTTGGCTGTGAAAATTTACTATGGCATACAGTATAGTCATCTCGGGGTTTTTGTAAAAGAATTTCTAACTTGATGCCTAAAATGGTCTCGCTTCTTATGGCTAGAAACATAAAATAGTGTGGCTGTAAGTGAAATTAAAGCAAGTTTGAAGAGGAGAAACTGTTGTTAGTCTGTTGGGAAAATGTCATTCTTTCATTTCTTCATGTTATTGGTGTCCCCAATTATAAGTACAGTACAGTACAGTAGAAGAAAGAATTTAAGGAGGATATTGTAGGTAAACTAACTATATTTTTACCAAGATATTATTATATTCATATTGGACTCATCAGGGGGTTATGTGTCATTAAAGTTTACAGTGTAATTTACTACAGGGTATGGAGCAAAAGAAAAACAACTGGAGTTAACTTTGCAGTGGAATAGAGCTGATATTGCTGCTACACAAATATTTGCCCGTGAGTATCATTTATAAAGTGGCTTGTTTGCTACCCATATGATAATCAGTATGAAATGAGATTTATGGGAATTGATGAGTGAAATGATAGCTAGATGATAAGCTAGGATTTGATATTTAAAAACTACTGGGTATAATTTTGGTTAAAGTAGATAATTTATTTATAATTTATTAATTATAATTTAATAATAAATATAAAATTACATACTGTACACTAACCTCAAGATAATTTGAATAAGCTTGATGTTCGAATACTGTAGAACTTAATTTTTCTCATAATGATACAGTATCATGTTTGTGTTCCAGGCACTGGAATATTTGACAGAGATAAACTTGCAGAACTCATGACAAAGGCTCTGTTAGACCAGAAGACAGACTTTGTTGAATTACTGGTGGGGAAGGGAGTGACTATGAAGGAGTACCTCACACCACACAGACTTATTTATTTGTATTCGCATGTAAGTGAGTCAAAATGTATCAATATTCATGACCAATACCAGTTGGCATATAATTATAGCTATGATAATAACTGTGGATGTTTACTGCGAGTTACAGAAATATGAGTACTGTACTGTATATATATTACAGTAGTTGTGTCACTTACAGTATACTGTTTCCCAAACAGCGAGCAGATGCTTACATGAAGATGCTCTTTAAGAAAGCCAAGAATTCGCAAAGGTACTGGTACATTTTTAATGTCTTGAAAAGCTTTATTGAAACAAATGAGAGAGACACGGAATATCCATCTAAAGTTATTGAAAAGGTAAATATAAAATTACATTGCATTTGAAATTTTATAACTGATGCCTGTTTATACTGTACTGTACTGTACTTGATAAATGATGTATCATTTTTATACTGTAGAAATTTTGAGGATTTGCTTGTATAAAGTATGGTTTATAAGTACAGTACCTGTACCTGTATACTGTATGTCAATCACATACAGTAACAGCTAAATACTGTATTAGATAATAATTCCCCGAGTATTGATTATGAACATGTATGGAATAATTTTCAAATAATCAAATAATGCAGCTGGATTGAAAACATAAATTTGAACTAATCCAAATACTTGTGATTCTCTTTTCTGCTGTAAAGAAACAAATGCAAGATCCAACACATATCACAATGCGTGACATTCATCATCTCTTTGAAATGTTAATTGGCAAGCACATGATTGAAACTTTCATCTATCCTTCAGAAAACAGTTTTCAGGTAAGATAAATTCAATTTTAAGTTCCATTTCTTAGTTGAATATCACAAAATATTCAGTATCCTAATATTTAATTTTTAAACAGTTCATTAACAAAGATAATCACAGTTCAGTCTTTAAAATTATTCCAGAATTCAGACATAAATCACGGCTTGACTGACCCAGGTGTTTGTCTATTCTGTTTTTTTCTTTACTGTATTGGGTTAAAATAGATATTCTTCTGATGGTAAACTGGTGGGCTATTGATTCCCATACACTATAGATGCCACGAAAGAGATCCTTCATTAAGGGGCATCACCTTTAAGGCAACATTAAGGTCGTCTGTTTCCTGGCATAGTTTGTAGAAATCACAATCCTTCCAGTTCACTAATAAGAGAATCTTACTATAACTCTTGAAAACCTAAATCATCATATCCACATTAACTGGATGTGCTGTAAAATATCTGGTTGAGTTTGGTAAAGGAGTTACAGTATATTGTACATTTCTGTGAAGGCCAATTCTACTGTGGGTTGTTTCTGAGAGGGAACATGGCATTAAGGGGGTAGTACAGTGTTGGTATATCTAGAGCAACTGATTCTTCCAAATTATTTCAAGCAACAGGATACCATTATTTTTGTCCATCTGATCCTGTTTCCCACCATACTTTTGAGGAATAAAGGCACTCCAATGTACCAAATGTATACTTCCCCTGAACACTATGGATTAATTGATGGACCTTTATTAATTTTTTCAGGATCCATACAGGGAGTTGTTGCTCTGGGCCGTCATCAGTCGGAGGAAGTGTGTGGCTGAGTACGTCTGGTGGAAATGCAAGTCTCCTCTGAGCTCGGCTATCGTTGCTACCTGCTTCAGTTGTTCTATCATCAATCTGCTGGCGGTCAAGGATACAAGAGCCAGAATGGAACAGAAAGTACTTAAGGATAAATTTGAGTCACTTGCTGTGAAGGTAGGTCATGTATTGCTGTTCTGTACACCACTTGGAGAGTCTAGCATCTGGTCAACAGAATGTTGTGCAAGGGGTTTGAGTTTGAGTTGTGTGGTATGTAATTTGCCATATTTATTCACATGATACTGATTATTTTTAGGTAAGGTAATATATTGTACAGTATTGTATACTGTATTTACATACTGTATATGCATCTAATTACTGTATATACATGTACTTGTTTTTATTGAATGTTTCTCATATCTTTATTACCAGTAGCAACATACAGAGTACAGTACAGTATGTAGTTTAAAAAATATTTTTTTATAGGGTACATAGCTCCTTTGGTATTAATATTTGTATACTGTACATGTTATATAATGTTGAGTGGGTAGGGGTTGAGATAAATGAATATGTACTCTTGTGTTTGCAAATACAGTACTGTACTGACATTCAGTATATGATATCTACACTGCCAAAACTTTAAAATGTCTTCGATTGTTAATGTTTAAGAATGTCAGGAGAGCATATACCTCTTGTCAAAATCTGTACATTATTATATTGTGTCTCAGGTGGTTGATGAATGTTACCAACAAGATCAAACCAATGCCTTGAGTTTGGTACAGATGAAGAGTCCAACCTGGGGAGACTTAACTACCCTTGACCTGGCACTGCTGGGTTCAGATATTGCTTTCATCAGCAACAAATGCTGCCAGGCAATTGTTGACAAGTGCTGGCTTAATCTTCGTTGGTAGGTACAGTATTCTGGAAATGCATTACCGATACTTGTTCTTAGCAATTATTTTGAAAATTATGTTTGCATTCCTGTAAAATATTACTTTACTTACTAAGCTACTAGTATTATGTAATATTATGCAAATTTTGTACAGTATATCTACTTCTACCAAAAGGTTATAGAATTGGTTCAGTGTGTTTATTGCTGATGTTTTTGTCATAGTAAGGATTAAAATGAGGAACCAAGGTACAGTAGTTGATAATGTTGAAAAACACATAGAAATCAATATTGGGAATCAAACATAGTTTTAGGTAAAGATAAATAATTTCACTTTGTTATGGATGAGTGTAATTATGGGGAGGAGCTGAGAATTTATGAATTTGGAAGGAAGAAGTAATTGTGAGTGTGGCCCATTAATTTCATTATGTATTCTCTTCTCTCTCTTTCCAATTTCTTTTTCCCTTCCATGTTTGATTTTACCTTCCAAGTCTGTTTTTCCTTTCCAAGCTTGGTTTTCCTTTCCATTTTAATTTCCCCCTTTCAATTTTTCCCCTCACCCCTTGAAATAAAAAGGGAAGTGGGGTATTGATGATGATACTGTATTGTAATTTTAGGAAGTTTGGGCTGTGGCTTGGATACCGAGCAATTCTTCTGGTTTTGCACACCATCATGATCCTCTTCAATCTCCATAACAACATTTCCTCATTTGAAATCCTGCTAGCTGTCATGGTGCTCTTAGATGCTCTACAGAAGGGAATTGAAGTACTGTATGATACTGTGATTTTTAACAACATAATACCAATACTGAATAATAACATACTGTACTATTCATTGGATTTGATAAAGTTGTTACAGTCCTTTTCCCTTTTTCTTATCATAATATTGTTTTCTTGCAGGCCATAACTGAACAGTCCTTCAAGCTGTGGAAGTCAGCTTGGAACATCTATGACAGTCTTACCTTTACATTGTTTCTAATTGCCTTTATCCTGCGATTATCATCAGCAAGTTCAGTAAGTTATTTAACATACTGTAATGTGGTAAATACAGTATATTCATATATTTTGTAACTTAGATTAAGTTAGATTATATTGTACAGTACTGTATTTATCTTAATCTATTATCAATATGAAATTTCTAGGTACAAATACTGTACTGTACATTATTGCCTTCCATTCTGACAGAACATGCAGGCAGTAAAGAACATTCAAATTTAATTACTGTGCATTGGAAATCTTACAATGATAAGTTGCCATTCATTCTGAATGAACTACAGTACTGTACTGTAGATTGACAGTTGGGTGTGAAATTGTACTATCCTAATCAGATGGATGAACAGCTCACAAAAACGGTGTTATTTAGTTTGTGTCTAAAGCTTCCTACTCACCAGTTTGTCCAGGTTATATTTAATAAATTTGGATATGTCCTAAAAGTAAAACTTTTTATAACAGTTTCTCACCATTGTAGAACCTAGTACAGGATAATTTTGTGTTTGGGACTATTGTATGAAGTGTTTCTACACGGTCAGCTCATGACTGTACTGTACATCTGATTGTGACGTTGTGAGAACTTGAACCTTGTGCTTTAGAACCTGGGATGGGGTGCTGAATCTGATTAATGAAAATCATGCCTTACCTCTATTGTAGAAATGGAAACATGGTGTTCTTGTAGAATGAATAAGGGTCCTGAACTTGCCTTAAAGATAATGTATTTTATTATTACAACATAAAGCCATATTTCACGGTACCATAATCAGAACTTCATTAATTAATTCAGTGCTTGATAATTGCTTCTTGTGGCATTTTTTTCAGCTACATATCTCCATCTTCATAAGCAGAGTCATGTATGCTTGGTGTGGGGTGTTGTTCACTTGCCGTTTATTCAGAATTTACTACATCTGGGCACGACTGGGCCCCATGGTCATCATATTCATCTTAATGGTAAGTTTGTCTCATGTAAAATGTGTAAATACAGTACAGTATGATGCTTTTATGGAAAGTTTTAGTAGCATCTTCAATATTGTACACACTTTCTCCTGCACATGAAAAGACCATCAATCCATAGTGTTGATACCACCCCATTATGGGATTATCCATGGTGGAAGTCAGTGTGAATGATAATTATTATTACTGTAGGGTTGGATTCATTATACAGAAATAGTGTTCTTTTTGCAGATGTATAAGCTCTTGGAGTTTCTTGCCTTATTTGGACTTTTCATCTTGGCGTACGGAGTTGCATCCATGGCTCTGACACATCATCCATGTGAGAACAGAGAGGCCTTCTTGAGTATTTCAACTGTAAGTGAATTCTTTGAAGGACTCTTCTTCCCTTCATTCTGGAAACTGTTTGGAGAATTACAGCTTGGCACACTGACTGGTAGGTATAATGACTAACTAATTGTAGACTATTTTTATTTTATTTTTTCCTATAAAATATTTGATAAAAGTAACTTCCTGTGATGTCTCTCTGTCATTTTCATGTGTATAATTGTGCATGTAAATACAGTAATAGACAAATCTTTAAATGAGTGCATGAAATAATATGTAATACTGTATGTTAGTTTTATTAAGTGTGTGAGGATGGCTAAAATTTAATGCATAAGCTTAACTATGAACAGACTGCGAAAATCATCTGCAATACTGTACTGTAAACTGTAATGAGAATTTATTTTTTATCTGCAGTATTGAAGAAAACTTTTCTAGAAACTATTATACTGTACATTAATTTTATTTTATACAGGAAATGAAACCAGGTGTTTGCTAAGAACAGAAACTTATTCCTTTTGGCCAAGATGTGAGCCATGTGTTGAAGGGGAGATCAATTGTGACTGTACAAATAATTCAGACTACACACTGTCTGTCAAGTTCATGCTTGCAGTCTACCTCATTATTGGCAACGTCCTTCTCCTCAATCTGCTCATAGCTATTTTTACGTAAGTGATCTAATATTATTCATGATTTGAAGCCAGTTCCAGTTAAAGAACACACACACACATCTGTACTGTATATCATTACCCAATATTACCTTCATCTCAGTGCAACATATTACTGTATATTGGGCCCAGTGGGGCTGACTTTATTCTCTGTGAATATTAGTTATCCCCCACAGGGCTATAATAAAGATTGTTGTAGGATCTGGTCATCTACTGTAGTGGATTTGACGAGATCTGCCCACATGGATTAAATATCCACGTGTGGTGTACTGCAACTGGAGACTCCTTTTTTTTTTTTCTCCACTGTTGTGTGGACCGCCAGCACACGGGGGTGCATTTCCCTTTGCATGCAGCAGTATAAATTCCCTCCCCTTTATGGTCCCTTCAGGGCTGGTCTCATGGAAGGTGCGGCCCCACTTGTAGCTCTTGTGGTAACATGGACTTGGGCCCACAGCACTGGCTGTGGTATCAGAGACCTTCCCCCAAATCTCCCTGGTGGTCAGAGGCCCCACAGACTTCCTGGTCCAGTAAGCTCTGGTCCCATTTCCCTGGGATATATGTACAATATATAGAGCCAGCCCCTCCTTTATTTAAATTTGTTTTTTCACTGTAACCAGAGCATACTGGGGGTCTGTGGGGCAGGAGACCATTCTGCCCCGGGAGAACATCAACAACAACAACCGGTGTGGCCACCACCCAGCACTTCTGACATATCAGAAGAGACTGGATGGAGCCATTGTGAATGCCTGTTCGGGATGCAACACAGCAACCCATTCTATTAAACACATTATTGAAGACTGCAACTCACACAACCACACTCGCCAATAACACAACATACACTCTCTGAGGGCACTGTGGGAAAGCCCGGTTCAGGCCATGGCCTTCCTCAGGGGCTCGGGGCTGCTCGGCCAGACAGCTTAATGAACTTCAACAAGAACAGTATTATGTTACTTACTGTAAATATTTTGGTATTCTCCTGAGGGTAAAGGCCATGTCAGCCCAATATTTTTCAAGAATAGGTTGAACATATTTCCTGCATATCAGAGAAAACAACTTGGCTATAAACTGTTTAGATACTGTATCTACTAAATACTGTACTACAGTATATTATGTTTCTACAAATAAATCTAGATTATAATGTTTTTCTCGCGGAACTTGGGTGAATAACTAAACAGTAATGACATCAATCTTTATTTTTTAGGAATGTGTTTGACAGCATTCGACACACAAGTATTGAACACTGGAACTTTGAAATGTATCGGCTGATGAGACTGTATGAAAGGAAGCCAACCATCCCACCTCCTGTTGCACCATTTGTCTCATTATTTCAGTGTTTCTTCAATGTGGAACAAGAGAAAGAACCTAATGGTAAGAAACACAGCTCAATAGTAGATTAACTAAGTTTTTTTTTTAATACCTTAACCTTGGGATTGTAGGCTGTCAGTAGCCTAGCTGTAACTTTTATGAGGCCCCGAGATTATTAAGTGAAGCTACGAGGTTTGAAAGACAAAATAAATATTGTTTTCCATACAGAGTCATTGATATCTGGAATAGGCTACTATAGTTAGGGTAAAAATAGTTAAAGTTTTAAAGCCAAGTTAGATCAAAATAGATGTGGAGATGGGACAGCATGAATATCGTATCCCCATCATCCTAGGGTTAATCATTACACCTTCCAATCTCATCTTCTCTAGACATGGTGGACGACTGGAATCAGACTACTGTGCTCCTTACTCTCTTTGAACAACAACAGATTCGGTCCTTACAGTCCAAGATTGTGAATTATGACAAGGAGCCAGGTATTCACACATCATTGAAGGTGGACAGAATGTAAGTTTGTCAGATTATTTTAATTTTTAATACCTATACAGTACTGTACAGTACCGGTATATGATTTATAGGACATGGGAGTAAGGCTGTAAGCTTGTCTAAGAGTATCGGTATTATTCATGGTTAACGCTATAATTTCTTGAGATTTCTTTTGGTCATGTTACTGTATAATTATATCTCTTAGATAACTCAAACTCTGTAGTGGATGATTAGGCTGGTACCGGGTAGTACAGTACTCTCAAGTAATTTAATGTTACTAGGCTGGCTGGAAAGTAACATGGTTAAGTAGTTGTGATCCTGGAAATTGTTTATTGAATCAGTTACTGTGTCTGTATATCATCTGTAAAAAAAAGTTATTCAAGGTCAGTATGTGATTACTGTAGTATTAAGATACTTAGTCCAGTTAATATACTTAATGATACTTTCTTGTGAAGTTGGAATTCCTTCTCTATACAGTGACATGTGTGTATTTTATTTTACAGATACAAGATAATGTCTTCTTGGACTGGAAATGATGCAAAGTTGCTGAGAGAACTTGACACTAATTTTAATGGAGTAAAGGAAACTGTAGATATGACTATAACACGAGTGACTGAACTCTCACGGCAGTTGGATCTCATGCACATCAACTTACATGAAGCACAAGCACGGCTGGAAAAAAGTCAGACCACTCTCGAGACAACTATCTTGCAACTTATGGTGGAAATAAAGAATCTTGGAATGAAAGACAGTAGTAAAGGACTGTTACAAGATGACTGCAACCTCACAAAGTAAATACAGTACAATACCGGTAACTACAATCTGGGCAAGCTGATGTTTTTAATCCCTCTCTTCACATCACCCGTGCCTCAATATAAAAGGACCACAGCTTGGGGAAATAAATCCACATGCTAAGTGAGGCACACATTCACAAACCAGAAGCTCTTGTTAGATGTACTATTATAGGCTCAAAATTCCAAGATGCTTTTCTTAAAAGAAGTAAATAGCCTTCTTTCCTTCACTATATAATCTAATCTTTGTGGTTGGTATTCTTTGCCTGAGTACATGATTCAGTTGCTGATATGATAGATATTAGTTAGATAAGAATGAAAGAAAGCTGAAGAAATATAAGAGAAATGAGGAATTTATATACAGTATATAAATGAGTGATTAACTTTGGACAAAACTCACATGAAAATTGATTCATGTCTTGAATACAAAATAAATTTTTATTGTGTTGTATTATACGTAGTTACTTACACTCTGTGATGTAAAACTCAGTTAGAGACAGACTTGTTAGGGCATTTTCACTCTTTGAATACTATACTGTATATCTGTTCAAAATTGTTTATAATATATGGTATGTATTTATATTCCTTGAGATAAAATTAGATAAAAAAGAAATATTTGTTTGTATGTTTAAGTTCTGGTTACAACATACATATCTTGCATATGTTATTATATCTACCATCTCTTTATGGAGGTAGTGATGAGGAAAAGTGAGACATTCGTAAACATTTGATGGGGGAAGAATTGATTGGTTTGAGGATGAAAAACATAAACCCCTTAGGCCTGGAAGACCCTGTAGGTATGGTAGGTCGAGTGAGGGAGAGGTTGAACATGGGGGGGAATAGGTACTGTAGGTAGGGAGAGTAAGGGAAAAGGTGATAATTATGAGGAGGGACATGTTGGAGGGAAGGAAGGAAGGAACCATGTAAGCAAGAGACAGTAGATGGTGTGAATGGAAAAGATGATGATAAGAGAAGAGGGACATGTTAAAGTTAAAGAAGGGTACCAACCTGGAAGACGAGGGAAAAGGTGATAATAAAGAGATAGACGTATTAGGAGGTAAAGAAAGGAAGCAAACCCTGCAGCAGTAACTAGTATGAATGGAAAAGATGATAGAGAGGAGGGAAAGAAGAAAGCAAACTAAACTGGAAGACGAGAGAAAAAATTATGATAGGGAGGTTGGACATGTTGGGAGGTAAAGAAGCAAACGAAATAACCAACCAACAGTAGCAAGTGTGAATATAGCCCCGAGTGTCTCCAGAGCAGTCACCACTATAGGTCCACTTCCATTATCACTGTCTGGGTCTGGCAATCACTGCTGTGGCGATGACCTCCAGTAAATTATAGAGTCCGTGGGAGAAGAACCGCAGTAATCATCAACTCCACTATTATGAAATATTGCACCGAGACGATACAACTTCGCTTTGAAATAATTGGATGCATGGAGCTCGACCCCATGGCGTTCACGTGTTTTATTATTATTATTATTATTATTAATTAAGAGGAGAACCTCTCTTAGGTATATTGGTGCTCACGTGTTCTTTAATAATTAAGTCCATGGAAATCCTCTTTTTGGTAAATTGGATGGCAATTGAATTCTCCAAACCTATATAATCATGAAACAAATCTTCTACTATTATTGTAACACGTCGTGGCGTCGTAACACCGTAGAATTTATTATGGCGAAGCGACTGATACAACAGGATAACATTTCAATAACAAGAGGATTGTATAAAATAATAATGTCAGAGAAAAAATCGTGGAAATAATTCTGTTCGAAATTTTAGTCTTCAGTGACAGTTCGACCAAGTCCCATTTAATCACCGAAATCCCAAAGTGGTTTTAATTAAGAATATATTAAATAAGGAGAAGTCACGAGCAAGGGTGATTTATACTGTATATATAAGAAGTTTGGGTAATGATGCATGATCTGGACCCATGCATGATGCCAGTGTGTATAGTCAGTGGATGAAGTATGGTCCTATGTTTTGAGGAATACAACGTACATCATTCTTCACCTGCTGTACTTAAATTTCCATCCAGCAAACCACAGCGTCCGCCAGTCAGCCACCCAGCCACAGACGCATTATCCCACCTCCGTCAGTCAGTCAGCCACAGAGGTATCCCACCTTCGTCAGTCAGTCAGCCAGCCACAGAGGTATCCCACCTCCGTCAGTCAGTCAGTCAGCCAGCCACAGACGTATTCATCTCACCTCCGCCAGTCAGTCAGTCAGCCAGCAACAGACATATTCATTTCACCTCCGTCAGCCAGCCAGCCAACCACAGACGTATTCAAAGCCTACTTGAGTCTAAAGTCCAAATCTTCAATACATTAGGCTGTAGTACACACATATTTGTATGCAATAACCCCCGACCCCCGAAAAATGGTGTAGAAGGATATCATGTAGTTGTCCATGAAGGACACTGGCTCAAGTCATACTCACAACAACTTATATTACGCGTCTAATACAATAACGCTCTGATTAGCCCACCTCATACAATGGATACCAGAGAGAATTGCTGATTGGTTTAACGCCTCATCGCCGTTATTTCAGAAGTGTTTTTAGCTCACTACGAGTCATGCATGTGTTATTTGGTTCACACGACCTTATTGTATTATAGTAGACCAACATATCATCTCTTATGCAACATATATTTGTATAGTTTTTTCATAATTTGATGACAAGCGTCAGAAAATTTGTCGGAAATTTAATTGAGTCCATTATTTACCCATTCTCCTTCTCTTGAAGTGAGGGAAAATGGGAAGGTTTTTGTCAAGAGAATGGAAAGGGTAGGAAAAAGAATGGGAAGAATTGGAAGGAAAATGGGAAGGGTTGGAAGGAATATGGGAAGGGCTGGAAGGAAAATGGGAATGGTTGGAAGGAAAATTGGAAGGAGAATGAGAAGAGTTGAAAAAGAGAATGGGAAGGAGGGAGAAATTATAGAGCTACCTTAAATATTTACCTTGAAATACATACGATAAAACCCAAACAACACGTAAAGAAACCTGAAATACGATAACAATCAAAACATAACGTAGACATATTTCAAGTTGCTTTAGTTTCGTGTGTGTCGCAAATGCTGAAAAAACGAAAGACAAATGAAGGATGATAACAAGAAATAAGGCAAGTGAAGGATAACAGCGAAAAACAAAACAAAGTGAGAGTAAGAAACAAGACAAAGTAGCTAAGATGAGAGTAAGAAGTAAGACAAAGAAATGATGAGAAACAGAAATTAAACAAGTGAAAGACGAGAGTAAGAAATAATATGACAAGAAAAGGATGTTAGAAAACGATGGAACAAGTAAGACAAGAGGAAGATATGAGTAAGAAACAATTAAGGGGAGAGTATACTTTTGATAGATTGGATCATATTGAATCCTCCAAAGTATGCCAGGAAACAGACAGACCCAGATGAAGAAAAATAATGGTATCGTGATGCCTGGAATAGTTTAAAGCAGTGGTTCCCAACCGGGGGGAAATTTCCCCCAGGGGGGAAATTTGGATGTTTCAGGGGGGAAATTCTAGTCTGGAATTAAAATTCTGGAAATTATCAGTAGTTATGTAACGCCCGGGAGATGGTAGCGATATTTTTTTCCCACGCTCAAATGAAGCGGTTACTGATTCGTGATTAAAGATATAATTTGCTCTTGTATTGCTCACATGTAGTTTACAGTGGAATTTTTCACCTAATTTGGTTGGGGACATTCTTGGCTTCATTATAGGGTAGAGCTCTTAATTGTAGTTAAACCACGGGCTGGGATCATCTGGGAAATCTGGATGGTTGAATTAGGTGCAGGGGGAAATTACAGAAAAAAGGTTGGGAACCACTGGTTTAAAGGAATCATTATCTCCAAAAATGTCAGAACTATACCCTCCCCTTATTAAACCTTGCAAAGTGAGCCAATAGCATGACAGTGACAGTTAACCCTTATCTTTACTTCCCGTTGCCCTCCACCCACTCTCTAGCTTCTATGTACCAAGGTCGAGAAGGAGAAATGAAAATGAGTAATTCACAAGACTTATAGGTGAATTCCAGTGATGAATAAAAGTTTGGCGCTTGTAGGAGTTAATTTACACAAATAGAACATCGTAGGGAAAAGAAAAGAAAAAAATATAGTGTACAATTTCCAGCTTCGATAATTTAATTAATATAGTAGGCCTCAGCAAACATAAAATAGGCAAAACACTGTTTACTTGTATTTATTGTAGTTCAACAGTCGTAAAAAAAAGTCACAACTCATGGTTCTATGGGCCATATTCAGGAACATTCATGGTTTATACGATGGTGTGGTACTGGTACGATGGCTCCATAGAAAACAATACATTCGTCGTACCTGTACCACACCATCGTATGCACCTTGAATGTTCTAGCATACGGCCCATGCATGGTTCTATGATGCTCTGAACCGAGTAGGTACTATTGCTACTATAGGATATTATAGCACTACAGCCACGCCTCCATTATGACGTCACAAGTATCTGAGAGAGGAGACCAATGAGGAATGAGGATTGCAGTGACGTCATAGAAATTATGCCAAAGACCGCAAATTAAATTATCAATTTATATTACTAATACTTTTATTATCGCACACATAATGACAGCAAAACAACATAGCGCAAAAAGAATCATCGATAGAAGTAGATGGACATATATTCTATAAAACATCTACTATTAAAAGCAGAGAAATATAACACCAAATAGAGAATACGGACTCAACGAATGGGAGAGCGAGAAAGTGATGACGTATACAAGCTTAACCAATGGGAGAGCGAGAAAATGATGACGTATACAGACTCAACCAATAGGAGACTGAAAATGTTATGACGTCACCCCTGACTTTTGGTGACCACGCCTGCTTGGGTAGAGGAGGAGGAGGAGGAGGAAGGAAGAGGGAGGAGATGAAGTAAAGTTTTAACCGAGCTCAAGGCAAAGCAAGGCAGGCTGCTCAGTTAGTTGACGTGTGCCATGTTAGTGTGTTGTGGTGTGTGTTACTGTGTGTTGCCGTTCTCCTCCCCCCCACCCCCTAATCGTTCAGTTACCACATTATTATAAATTAGTTGATGAATGAAATTATTATAGTTTTGTGGTTGCCCAGTGTCAGTGCAAAATGGTTTATTAGTGAATGGCTGACATGACTTAATTAATTGGCTATCAAACTGAGAAATGGAATGGTGATGAATTTCTGACATGACTTAATTAATTATAAGTAGTTACGTTTGTAGTTAGGAAGTGTTTGTGTGTGTACGAGATCAACTGTAGCCTTCAAACAAGCAGCCAACATGTTGGATGGTAAGTATATTGGACTCTGTTATTTGTACTTCGTTAAAACCATATATTTGCTTTATTGTGTTTGGCCTGTGTTAGTTAAAACCATAAATTTGCGTTATTATGTTTTGCCAATGTCAGTTAAAACCATATAGGCCTATTTGTTTTATTATGTTTTGCCGATGTCAGTTAAAATCATATAGGCCTATTTGCTTTATTATGTTTTGCCTATGTTAGTTAAAACCATATAATCTTTATGTTGTCATTTTACACATGGCCGTAAGATGGCTATATAATTATGTCAGCCGAGATTATTATACGTTATTAGGCTAGAGCATCAATGTATTAACAAACATCAGATTATTATTGTAAGTTAACATTATAGGTTATAACTACACATGATATAGCCTAATAATACCTGCCGTATGTTAAATTCAAGTGATGTTACGTCTTGAGGTACAATTATTTTATTACTAGCTATACAAAGTCGAAAGTAGGCTAAATGAATCGTTCTGCGATGGATGATGAATTAAATGTGTACCGTACTATCTTTCTCATGTTAATATGTTGTGGGTAAAGAAGTTTGACGGTCATTTACCTCCAGTTTTCGTGGACTATTAATTATTCATCCTGTGTTTACAAATTACCATAATGTGTTGTATATAAATTAACTATAGTTAATTTATAGTGCTCGTGTTGATTAATATGCCATGGTTAATACTCTTGATTTCTAAGCATGAGATAAATGTTCCCTTGGACTTGGTTGGGTATATTTCAAAATTGTATATCTTTATTTTTTATTGGACTGCAAAATGTGATGGGGATAAATTAAATGGTTTCAAATTAATTGGAGGCAATATATTGATTGATTACGGTACAGTACTTTCCTTACGCATATTTCAGTCATTGTAAATAATGTTTTTTTTCAGTTGCCATTTTGTTTACTCAGTATGATAAACTCGTTTTAATAATAGCAAACGTAAACATACTTCATGGCACAAGTAGCCTAGCCTAGGATAGTTTGTTCTATATTAATAATAAAGACTTGTACCCGTAGGCTATTATGTACAGTAGCCAAAAAAGGTATTGCGACAACTACTGATGCAACATTAAATACATTTATGTCCATAGGCCTAGTTGTTTGTAGGGATTATAAGTATGTATTACAGAAGGATATGTATATTTCCTTCTGTTATACATACTTATAGTCCCTACAAATAGTTATGGATATTAGGCTACTAGGGTTAAAGTTTTATCAAGATTTGTCGCAATACCTTTTTTGGCAACTGTGCATGTTTTGTTTTTCTGCCATTCACTTGCTGACTCACATGTGTTCATTGGTATTCTATAAGCACATAAACCACTTTAAATATGCAATGGTGTGCGAATGAATCAATTAAAACTGTCCAGTGGAATTATTACATCTCGGCATTTATAAGGAATGATTATTTTATTACAATTTACTGTAACATTTGCCCCCCCCAAAAAAAAATCACACTGAGTAAGATACTGTTGATTAGCTAGAGACCATAACCTGACTGCCACGAAACAAGCTCCTTCAATGTATATGGTGTCTCATGGCAATGTTTGAAGGACTCTAATCTCCAATTTTCTGACTACATCACGGGTTTTTTTAATTAACGTATTTATTGAACAGCCCATCACATGATAAAATTGCTCGTATGCAATAAAGTAATAGACTTGCATTGAAACAAAATCTTATTCCCGTAACTTTATTTCTTACAAGGGATCGAAGGCTTGTAAAGTAAATTCTCACACAGCATGAAAAATTACTGTTTCCATTGTATTAAGCAGTTCATAGGGCATTTTCTTTTCTTGAGTTCAACAATGTATAATTTTCTAACGATAAGGTAATAAAGTGGCACTTATAGTTTACTCCACAATGTAAACTATCTATCATGAAAGCTTTGTTGTATCTATAATTTTCTCATACGGTAACCTTATAAATAACCTTTTGGTGATCGTTCGATACCTGGTTATAGTCTCTCTCTCTCTCTCTCTCTCTCTCTCTCTCTCTCTCTCTCTCTCTCTCTCTCTCTCTCTCTCTCTCTCTCAAAAGACCCAGTTGATTGTAATCTAACGTTAGTGTATATAGCCTAGTCTTGCTAATAGTTATTTGTCTACTGTAACTAACGGCATAGTCCACAACTGATAATAATGGGCTGTAATACACGTAATTGGCTCAAACTACTACTATTACTTAGGTGATAAACTTTGCTCAAACTCTCCATCATGATTATCTTTTATGGGTGTCATTGATTGATGCCAGTAATAATATTGCCTTGATCATCAGTAAATGAAACAAAATAGGCTACTCAAATAACTATTAGCAAAACACTCGCTAATGTCATTTTGCAATGGACATAGTATAGCCTAATACAGAAATTACTGTACTGTACATCATGCTGATATGTTACCGTAGTTCGTATATTTTATGAATTAAATGGTGGTGAACAACTTTGGTTTAAAAATGTGTGCTAACCTATGTTTTTCATAACTAGATACGTAATTTTGAGGAATTGTAGACTTTTGATTTCTCAAGTACAAAAAATAATCGCTTCCGAGTATAGCCTAGCCTAATATGGAAGTCTTAGTACATGGTTGCCAGGGAAATCACAATCTCATTAATCTATAGCTATAAAGTTGTATTTATTCCTCGAAGCTAATATCAACCGTCATTACTTATTGCAGTGAAACCCTTTTAGGCTATTCCTCCTTTTATAGTCTCCAATGTCTTGTGTAACAATTAGGCTATAATGGTGATTCACGCTTGTGTAAAATGTTAGTAAAACGCATGTTCTTCAAGACTTGACCTAAGCTTTGTTGTCTTCTCTTTTCACTGTACTCCTACGACACCTTATATACACACACACACCGTACCATTCATTATGTGTGGTACTTGTTTAATTTCCTAGCCTAGCATTGCCTGTCTGAACTCTTCCCTCATACACGTATCCCTCTCTGACTGCATCTTCCCACACCTTCCCCCCCTCCCTCCCCTCCATACCTCATGCCCTCGGGTGATATAGACAGTCTGCCTTCCTGCCCTTCGGTGGTTCTCTCGTCCCAACCCCTCCTTCCCCCACCCAAACTTGTCCCTCATTCTGACCCTGACCCGGACCGTCACCCCGTGAGACCGACCATGGGCATGGACACTGTGGCCTTGACTGTCTCGTATCCATAATGGTTTTAAAGATAATTTTCCTCATTTCTTAATCTCCATCTAATTAGATACGGTGGAGGATAGGGCTCCTTGGGGACGCTTTTTCACTGCTGTCTCATTTAGGATGATCGCTTCAGGTAATTGATTGATATTGACGATAAGATTTAAGTAGGCTCAGGTCACAAACTTTTTACTAGTACTAAATTTCCATACCAGTATTTGAGTACCGGTATAATTTATAGTTTGTAATTTACCTTGCTAAAGTAGCCTATACCATTACTGTTAGCCTATCTATCACTTGCACGGAAGCATTGCCACCAAAATTGTAAAATGGTGCGCATTTCTGGACACAGGTGGCAAAGTTGTTCTTGGTTATGTAGGCTATTTTTGCTATATTTATGAAAACAAAAACCACGATTAAACAGGAGAGGTGACTAGATTAATTTTACTCTGACATTGCAACTATAACCGCTTAAAATGTCTTGTATAAATCACCTCTATATCCAGCATCTTGGGCATTATATTCTGTACAAAATCGTAAACAAAACCCGGTATCCAAAAACAAGTAGGATACGGTAGCAACTGACATTTTTATGAGCAAGACGTCGGCGGTGCAGTTTCATATATCAGGAGTAAACTGTTGGTTATGTATTATAGTGGAGGTCCGTGGTGGTGATGGTGGTGACGTGATGTCCCGCTGAAAACTTAATCGAGATAATGATACAAGTTGAGGAGCGAGGGTCCAGATGTGTACAGTCAGTCTGCGGGCAAAAGTACCTGTCTTGTTCCACTCACCCAATGATAATATTAAGGATATTAATCGAACAAACGCGTACAAATATCCATGTGGCAACTAGTTATACTTCTTGATTCTTTAGTTTACGTGCATGTGAAGCAGATATTTCTATACTGAGCAATAAGCGGAAGAACAATAAAGGAAGCCCATACATTTTATATGGCCGTCTTACCCCAAGCATCGGGCATCGGGATCCGACGATATGTTCTTGTCAACGGCCCATACAATGAAAAAGATTTTGGCAGGAAACATTACGTAGACAAGTCAGGCAGTCCAGCCAGGAAGCAGCAACGCCACACCCCTGCTCACTGCTCCCCTCTTCCTTAGGCTACTCCCCATCTCAACTGTTTCAGAGATCTTTATGTGGTGCGTAACTATTTATATTATTGTCTACTTTGATAAAAAGAAAAAGATGCTGAATATTTGAAGATACTACACGTAAATGCATAGAGGCCTACCCTACGCTATACGAGAAATCTGAACAACAAAGGTACAATATAGAGCATGCTGGCTAGGCTATAATATTTGGCGAGTGAATTGGGAGAGAGATAAGGCCACGCGCGTGACTATTTTTTTCCCTCTTAAATGACTTTGGGTGTGTGTTGTTTCAGGTCGACCGACTGGCAATACTGTACTTGTGATAGATATTCTCAACTCCGGGGCGTGATATCGTTTGTGAATGATGTGGACAGTTAGTATAATAAAAAAAATGGTGACATAGCCTCACTCTCCCTAGACCTAGAGGCTAGAGAGGGATCAGCTGGCCTTGAAGTAAATATAAAGGGAGTAAACTGCTGTACATATTTTCGTTTTAAATTGGAGAGCTGTGGTCCTACAAACTGTGCCAGGAAACAGACGGAACTTTGATATATGAATAGGTGGGCTTACTTGGCTAGTTGTTTTGTAGGATGGTCGGGAGTAATCAGTAGCCCTTCACGTTGATTCCCAAGATAATACTAGTACCCTTTAAGGAGCCTGTGATCATGTATAAGAATCTAGAATTTAAAGCTTCTGATCCTCCTGACTATATCCCAGGACACAGGGTCCCTTATAAATGTATCCAATAGGGACTGAGCTAGGTTAATTAAAAGGAGGAAACTGGGAACACGAGGCAGGGAGAAGAGAGAGAGAGAGAGAGAGAGAGGAAGGGAGGTCAGAGGAAAGAGAAAGTGTCGGTGGGGGGTGACTTATGGAAAATGGATGGTGGCGATCATGGAGCTAGAATACTGATCATGGAGCTAGGCTACTCCCTCCATGGTGGTGATAAACAAAGGAAGAAGGAACTTGTGGTAAATCAGGAGGGGAAACTATACTTATCCAATTATTGTACAGTCTACGGTAAAAGTCCTATCTGCTGCATGCCAGGTCACGAATTAAGTACCGAACAGTCGTGTGTGTTGATCCTGCTCTAGCCCACCTGAATCGAAGCCCGAGATCTGGAGCGGGTGGTTTCTAGACGACATCCCACCCAAAGGCTCCATTGGTTCGAAGTGTGTGTTTTGGAGGGTTGTGATGGTTTAGGTGAGTTGTCGTACAGAAGTGCACGAGTGTATAGGCTACTGTATGAAAAGTTTATAAAGGACTAACTCGACCGTGTTTATAATAAGCTTCACAGGCTCGTAAGCAGAAAAAGAAAAATAAAGCATTTTCTCACTTTGATATTGTAATAATTTTGTGTTGGTGAATGTGTTTGTTCAATAATTTTGTGTTGGTGAAAGTGTTTGTTCAATAATTTTGTGTTGGTGAATTTGTTTGTTCAATAATTTTGTGTTGGTGAATGTGTTTGTTCAATTATTGTTCTTTATTTTGTTATTATCCTTCATAAAACCGTGAGTGAGTGAGACGACAGGACTTCTGCTGCCGTCTGTACATTGGGAAGGAAAAAACAAAAACAAGAGTGAAAAGTCCAATTAAGAATGTTGTGAAAAATTCTCCGTGCTCGAGGATTTAATTAATGGCATAGGTAATTATTATGCTTTGAGTGAAATGAAGGACTGTTAATTCCGTGTTGTTATTCATAAGTGATCTGTTTTATGTGTGTGTGTGTGTGTGTGTACATACCATCAAACGTTTCTGTGAGTATTCCTTGAGGTGTGTGTGTGTGTATGAGAGAGAGAGAGAGAGAGAGAGAGAGAGAGAGAGAGAGAGAGAGAGAGAGAGAGAGCTATTATTTACGGTAGCATCAAGTGTTTCTGTGAGTTGGGCACCGGGTATTAGGTGTGTGTGTGTGTGTGTGTGTGTGTGTGTGTGTCAGGGTAATTACGGTGATGGTAACATGAAGGCTACTTAGTCATGGTGATGGTAGGCTTAATGGGGGTAGCCTAGCCTATAGTACAGTGTTGGTAAGTCTAGAGTAACTGATTCCTCCATACAATTCCAAGCAACAGACAACCATTATTATTTGTTAAGGTGGTAATCCTTTTTTGGTATATTGGAGTGCCTTGATTCCTCCAAAGTAAGCCAGGAAACAGGATCATAGGAGCAAAAATAATGGTGTTCTGTTGCTTGGAATAGGTTGGAGGAATCATTTGTTCCAGAATCACCAACACAAAACTTCCCCCTCAATGTGGTCCTGTTTCCTCCATGGCATACGTTGGAGGAATCAAGGCTTTACAATCTACCAAAAGTGTATTAGCCTATTATAGCATAGGCCTACTCTCTTGACTGTAAGTTGGAGGAGGGCTACTGATTCCTCCAAACTAATCCATGAAACAAATCCCCCCCTCAATAGGACCCTAATCTGTTTCCTGATATAGTATTGGAGGAATCGTAGACCTTCCAATTCACCAACATAATAATCTATCTCCCCCTTAGTGGGTGTGGGAATAGGGGGACAGGCTTGGTTGTTTTTTTGGGGGGTGCAGAAGTAGGGGGACAGGATTAGGGTGGTTAAATGGGTGCAGGAATAGGGGGGGGACATGCTTTCTACCAACCCCAAGCCTGTCCCCCTATTCCCGCACCCACCCAGTCCCCCCCCCCCAAGCCTGTCCCCTACTCCCACCCACCCCTAAGTGACATGAAGGATTGGTATTGGGTAATGAGTTGAGGGGTAATTAAGGTGATAATGAGGCCACTGAATAATAATAATGTGGTAATGAGCAGGGGGTGGTTGTTAGGGGGAGAGGGGGGGGGGAAGGGGAAGGATATGTCGTGGGGAGCAGAGGTCAGAAGTGGGAGGAGAGGGAGAGGGGGAATGAGAGGGTGGTGGAGAGGGAGAGGGAGTTATAGTGGGAAGGAGAGGAGTGAGAGGGAGTTGTAGAGGGAATGAGAGGAGTGAGATGGAGTTGTAAAGGGAAGGAGAGGAGTGAGATGGGGAAGAGGAGTATGGGGAGTGATGAAGGTTAAGGAAGGAGAGAGGAGTATGGGAATGAGGGAGGGGAGAGAGTAGCCTATAGTGTATGGCTGGTGGAGAGAGAGAGGGAGAGGGGGGGGAGCCAGGACAGGGAGAGAAGTAGAGAATATGTATGAGAGAGACAGAGATAAGAAGGGAAAGGGACGAGAAGAAGAAGAAGAAATTATAACTGAAGGAAGGAAGGAAGGAGGACTGAGGCAAGGATGGGAGTAGGAAGGAATGAAAGTGAAAGAAGAAAAGATTGAAAGAAAAAATATTTAAACAAGTTGGGAAGGAAGAAAGGAAGGATGGAGGATTGAGGTAAAGATGAGAGTATAGGATGGTGTTGTTGTTGTTGTTGTTATTATTTACTTTTTTTAATAAGTCACGGTTGGCAGCACTGAAGGAAATGCATCCCAGAAAAGTTGATTATATACCGGGTATGTATCCTGTCTGGAAGTAAACACACACACACACACACACACACACACACACACACACACGGAAGCAGAGAGAGAGAGAGAGAGAGAGAGAGAGGGAGAGACATACAGACAGACAGACAGATAGACAGACAGACAGACAGACAGACAGACAGACACAGAGAGAGACAGACAGACAGAGAGAGAGAATATACAGTATACTAATATTATAAAACTCGGGGCATTTATAAATAATTCTGTATATTTATTTATAAGGTAAAATGTTTAACGATGACTTTCTTTCCACACAGTGTTGACTTTTTTACTCTCAAGTTTTATTATTTATATGCATGAGTCCCACTGATACTTAAGGGGGTGTGGGAGTAGGGGGACAGGCTTGGGGGGGGTTTTGGGGGGTGCGGGAATAGAGGGACAGGCTTTCTACCTACCCCAAACCTGTCCCCCTATTCCCACACACCCCCAGTCCCCCCGAGCCTGTCCCCTACTCCCACACCCTCTTAATTGTAGTGGTGGATGGCTTTGATTTTTATTTCCCTTTGTTTGTGTTGGTTTTTGATCACTGGATTATAGTGCCACTTGGCCTTGATGCCCCCCTCCCCCTCCCCCTCCCCCTCCCCCCCCCTCTTTCTGGATCGTTATTGGGGGTGGAGGGGCAATATTGGTGGAGTAAGCAGTGGTGGAATGGTGTTAAATGGAGTAACCAGTGGTGGAATGGTGTTAAATGGAGTAACCAGTGGTGGAATGGTGTTAAATGGAGTAACCAGTGGTGGAATGGTGTTAAATGGAGTAACCAGTGGTGGAATGGTGTTAAATGGAGTAACCAGTGGTGGAATGGTGTTAAATGGAGTAACCAGTGGTGGAATGGTGTTAAATGGAGTAACCAGTGGTGGAATGGTGTTAAATGGAGTAACCAGTGGTGGAATGGTGTTAAATGGAGTAACCAGTGGTGGAATGGTGTTAAATGGAGTAACCAGTGGTGGAATGGTGTTAAATGGAGTAACCAGTGGTGGAATGGTGTTAAATGGAGTAACCAGTGGTGGAATGGTGTTAAATGGAGTAACCAGTGGTGGAATGGTGTTAAATGGAGTAACCAGTGGTGGAATGGTGTTAAATGGAGTAACCAGTGGTGGAATGGTGTTAAATGGAGTAACCAGTGGTGGAATGGTGTTAAATGGAGTAACCAGTGGTGGAATGGTGTTAAATGGAGTAACCAGTGGTGGAATGGTGTTAAATGGAGTAACCAGTGGTGGAATGGTGTTAAATGGAGTAACCAGTGGTGGAATGGTGTTAAATGGAGTAACCAGTGGTGGAATGGTGTTAAATGGAGTAACCAGTGGTGGAATGGTGTTAAATGGAGTAACCAGTGGTGGAATGGTGTTAAATGGAGTAACCAGTGGTGGAATGGTGTTAAATGGAGTAACCAGTGGTGGAATGGTGTTAAATGGAGTAACCAGTGGTGGAATGGTGTTAAATGGAGTAACCAGTGGTGGAATGGTGTTAAATGGAGTAACCAGTGGTGGAATGGTGTTAAATGGAGTAACCAGTGGTGGAATGGTGTTAAATGGAGTAACCAGTGGTGGAATGGTGTTAAATGGAGTAACCAGTGGTGGAATGGTGTTAAATGGAGTAACCAGTGGTGGAATGGTGTTAAATGGAGTAACCAGTGGTGGAATGGTGTTAAATGGAGTAACCAGTGGTGGAATGGTGTTAAATGGAGTAACCAGTGGTGGAATGGTGTTAAATGGAGTAACCAGTGGTGGAATGGTGTTAAATGGAGTAACCAGTGGTGGAATGGTGTTAAATGGAGTAACCAGTGGTGGAATGGTGTTAAATGGAGTAACCAGTGGTGGAATGGTGTTAAATGGAGTAACCAGTGGTGGAATGGTGTTAAATGGAGTAACCAGTGGTGGAATGGTGTTAAATGGAGTAACCAGTGGTGGAATGGTGTTAAATGGAGTAACCAGTGGTGGAATGGTGTTAAATGGAGTAACCAGTGGTGGAATGGTGTTAAATGGAGTAACCAGTGGTGGAATGGTGTTAAATGGAGTAACCAGTGGTGGAATGGTGTTAAATGGAGTAACCAGTGGTGGAATGGTGTTAAATGGAGTAACCAGTGGTGGAATGGTGTGTTCTGGTGTAAGAAAGACTTACTTACTTCCAAACATATGAGTCGATAGGGTAGGGTGGCTGGCCACTGGTTTGTCTTTATAGTGTCTTTGTTGTCTCTTCGGAGTTTGATTTTAATTATTAGGTTTTCTATAACTATTATGGTTGAGAAGATACAACAAGGTTAAAGTAGTTTACTCACTTTTTATTTATAACACGAGTTAGTATACAGAGTCACAATATGTAGCTTGCACGGGTTTAAGCTAGGCTAGGAAGCTAACTTTAAAGAGAGATAACACGCTAGAGTAACCTGTGATCGGATCGGTTATCTGTAGCTAACTGAGAGCTATAGGAGCGCAACTAGGGCGCTTCCCTTGTGTTTGATATGAACTGTGTCGTCACTTTATGCTAGCGTGTTAGTGGTTCCCAAGCGTAGGTCAGCAGTATTGGAGCATCATGTGACGGGTGTAAGTCTGAGAGTCTAAGTGACTCATACAAGTAAGTATAAAGTAAGTTATTATAAGTAGCCCTCTAATGAAGGTGAAACTGGAACAATGCTCGGCCACTACCATCCTTCGCCCTCGAAGGAACATTTATAATAATTTACATGTTGTTATATAAGGGGATTATTATCTTCTGGCATATCTTTCCAGGTTGATTATTAATATTTTCCCTATTAAACTTAAGATTTAAATATATAGATATTATTATTATTGGAATACATGCAGTCTGTAGATGTACTTTATTATTTCTACAGATAACAATTAATATTACATGTCCAATATACATTATGGGTAATACATCCTATCTAAATGTGTAGTGGTGTGTAATTAGCCTATACATTTGTATCCTCATTACCTTGTGACACTTGTCTTTGCCGTTCGCGAGCTAATAATTGTTGGTACAAGCGCACACCTTCCGTATACACCAGCTAAATACAATAGTACAACAATTAACATTAGTGCAGGTATGATGTGTAGAGGTAATACAACTTCTCTTAAGAGATGTAAAGGTAACAAATTATTCAACTTTGAGGTAAACTCTGAGTCTATTAAAAATTGAAGGATCTTTATGTTATCTAAAAAAAAATTATGTTATCTATAGAGATGTTTTCTACAAGGTTAACTCTGACATTAACTCTGTAGAAAGTGTGGACACAAAAAAGCTTTATGGTGATGAGTAGGTAAGTTAAGAAAAATGTTCATTTCTAATCTCACAATGACCCTGAGCCATATAATAACCATCCACCCAAACGTGTTGGACTTACCATTGCTAAATAATATCACACTTATTCTCTGTTTGTGTAGTAGTAGTGGTTAGTACTGAAGTGCTCATGGTAGGAAATATTACTGACAGTTTTGAAAGTACAGTAAGATGTGGGAAGAGTTGAGTCTGGCATTATGAATGAAAGGTCACACTGTGCCTGGTTTGCTAAATTCCAAGTAAACATATAACCAGGACATACAGTACATGCAAGTGTAAGTATGATGTGCGACAGTCATCCAATGAATGTTTGTCCAAAGTGTCTATGGCAGTATAATCTTCAGATGAGACTATGTATGACTTGTCTACAACCAGCAGGGTATTAATTACTCTTAATTGGAAATGGTCGTAATTCCCAAATATTAATTGACGTTTTTGACTTATAAGGAATATTTAAGACTTTTCCTCTATGTTCAACCAAAGTACCTGGCCAGAGTACTTGGGCTGTAACTTCTTTTTGTTGGGCAAGTGAAACAAGTGCTATACCCAGCAAAAACTGTAATAGAATCTTGTCTCAGTTAGAATGAGTCCAATGATAGAGTAGTAATATTCCACGTCAGATAGGGTAAATATAGAGTTAAGCTTTTAAGTTTTTATAGCTATTTCCACTGCTGCCTGCGACTGCCATAGAGATAACAATTTCGAGTTTACTCTACCCAATCCAGTATCTACCAAGTCACTTATGACTACTTTGTTTAAATAATTAAGTTTCTGAACAGCTATGTCAATGGCTGCTATGTACTCACTAATTAATTGGATGAGTTCAATGTTAGGTATTATTCCAATTAATTCGTTTAGCACAGAAGATAGTTGGTTAGTTAGTTCGTTCAATTATTTCATGGGTTTGTGTCGTAGGTGTTGCCGAGCTTCTTAAGTTCGAATGACAATTCTTTTCTGTTGCCCTAGGGTAGTAATTACCCCCCCTAGTTTCTTACCTAAGACAGTGACATCATCGGCCAGAGCTTCTTAAGTTTGAATGACAATTCTATTCTGTTGTCCTAGGGCAGTAATTACCTCCCCTAGTTTCTTACCTAAGACAATGACATCATCGGCCATTGCTGTCCCAACAACTGGTTACTCAACAAACCCATAAAATTAAAAAAAAGGCCACGTCTCTGACGACGAGCATGAGCAGTGTCTATATGTCTGTGTAAGTCTGATACATGTTGTCTAAGGTTTAAAATTATCTTTGGCATTTCTAGCAATCCGTGAACTTCCAGTTGTACATACAGTAACTAAATCTTCCACTATCAAGACTTTTACTCTATTTTCAACCAAAGCACCTGAAGCGCACCTGGCTTCAGTACTTGGGCTGTAACTGCTGTTTGTTCGGCAAGTGTAACACGCGCTATACCTAGCAAAAACAGTAATAGAATCTTGTTTCCCATTTAAAATAAATGTCATTATTTAGTTTATGTTGCAGACCTTAGTTTTTGTCTGTGTGTGTGTTTGAAGGCAGATATGTGGGAGTGGAGGTTAGTATTTCTTGTGCTTATGCTGTTTATATTTTAGATGGTTCATTTAAGTTTATCTGTTTACTCCTATCTACATGCATTATTTCTATCTTCCCCGTTTTTATACATTTTATTTTTATTTTATTTCTATTTCCATGGTGATGTCGATTATTTCATACGGACCAACAAACTTTGGAGTTAACTTTGATACTCTTTCTGGGGATTTTATCATGACATTTTCCCCTACAGCAATATCTATCTAAATTCACAGCTTGAGTATGTTGTTTGATCAACATCTCCTGCCTACTACCTTTTAGGTGATTCCTGACTTCCTTATGGATGTTATTAAACACTTGTAGTTGTCTAATGGATAATGATCCATATTATATGCTGGAGAAAAAAAAAAATTCCAGTAATGATTTAATATGGAAGTCGTTTGTCTGTTAAATAGAATCTGTTGAGGGGCCTTGCCCACTGATGAGTTTATGGAACCTTTAATGGAGGCAGCTGTAAAGAATTCCAGTCTTCCCATGATCCGTGCATAGGATTAGCCATTTGTCGCAAAACTTCAAGTATCTTGCGATTGCTTGCTGGATGATATGCTGTAATAAAAGTTTGCTTTATATGATATTGATCACATATGTTGCGTAACAATTATTAGTAATTTCTTTACCATTGTCGGTTAGTATCACCCTAGGTGTGGTGTACTGACAAATTAAATTCGTTACCTTCGTTAAATTCGCTTGTGTGGTAAGCTTAGTATATTTATACCAGTTACATCCCATGTTTTTCAGGTATTGGGTAATTTAAAATTGGAGCTGGGCCCATTGTATTACCTTTATGAGCATGACATGATTCACAATTCTTTATATGTTTCTGGTTTGTGGATGATTATGCATTAGTGTTAGTACAGTCTTAATTAGTGTATCAGGGACTACTACTTGTGAAGAAATGTTAGTCTGTTTCTCAAGTTTCCTGAACAAAGTGTCATCTATTACCTCAAACTGTGTTAGTGGAATGGGTAACTCCGGTAGGTTAGTTTCTTCGTCCCCTGGAACCAAAGCATAAATGACCCTTGCCCAAAATTTATCTTTCTTTTGTTCAGTTCTAACAAGTTCCACATTGAAGTCTACATCACTGTTAGTGGGAATGACGGCAGCAGCTGATATATTACGAGATAAGGCATCTGCAACTTTATTAAAACGCCCCGGAAGATATTTAATTATAGGCTGAAACTCTGAGATACCATCTGGCTAACTGACCTGTCAATTTTTTTTTTTCTTTTCTTTACCATGAATACGGTGATAGGATACCCTAGAATTATTTCCCTGAAGGTCTTTAAGGCCCAAACCACCGCTATAGCTTCCAAATTCGAGAGGCTATATTTCTTCTCTGTATCCTTCACCACCCGACTGGGATATACACAAGCCCTGCAACATCCTTCTTTGGTATGCTGCATAAGGACAGGGCGTAAACCATCGTTTGATGCTTCAGTACAGAGAGAAAACGGAAGGTTCTGGGTAACTTAAGATAGGAGTAGAATGTAAGCTAAGTTTAACTGATCAAAGCTATCCTACTCTGTTTGTGACCACTTAATTCGATATCTTTCTTCAGGAGTCTTATTAGTGGGTTGGCTATTTTAGCAAAATTCATTATGAATGACTTGTTATATGAACCTAATCCAAGGAAACTCCTTATTTACTTTACTGTAGTTGGTTGAGAAAATTCCTTTACTGCTTTAATCTTGGAATCCAAAGTGTGAATTCCTTTACTATTTACTTTATGACCCAAAAAACTCTATTTCAGCCTTAACTTTTAATTCAACATCCTGCAGTCGCTGAAAAACTCTATCCAGTTCTGAAGGTGTGAATTTACATCAGGCTGACAATAATTAAGTCATCTGGGTATGCAGGTTTGGATTGGTCATTTAATTCTACTTGCCAATATCCACTAAGTCAAGACTAGTAAAGACTCGGTTATTTTCCCCAATCTCCCTGAGGATATCTTTAATTAAGCACAGGTAATGGGCACCTATCCTTGACAGTTTTCTCATTTATCTTCCTAAAATCTATAACAGGACGGAAATCACCTGTGTTCTTAGTTACTAAAAATAATGGGCTGTTATAAGGACTGTTTGAAGGTTCAATTATTCCTTCTTTTGACATATCATCCACCATTTTATTCATTATTTGCCTCTGACTCTGAGGTAATCTATAAGTTTTAACATATACTTGATCTGTGTCAGTTAATTTTATATGATGTTTTACTAGTGTTGTTTTCCCCAACCGCTCACCAGGTAAGGCAATAGCCGACCTGTGATTAGCTAATGTGTGTAAAGCTGTGTGCGATGTGAAGGAAAATCATTTACTTTTACATGCTCACTTAATTCATTAGTAGTTTTCGTAAATTGCAATTCATCAACAATGTGTATGTTGGCTAAGGGAGGAGATTCTTTTTCCACTCTATGGGTTTAATAAACACAAGAAAGTCACTTATATAAGTACCTGGTTTAATGTTCACTGCCAGATTAACCTTGTTAAAAATTAGAGCTTCAATGAAGTTGTCTTCTTGTATCAGAGAAATTATGGACATAATGACATTAATTATTCTACATGTTTCACTTAAGGATATGGTTTGATTTCCTTCAATTATCCCCTTTCACTTGTACCTTAATGATAGCAAACCCTTTACTTGGTAAATGAGTAGTACTTTTGACTGTGCCTGTCAGTAGAATGTGTGAGTCACATTCTCCCTTGAGTGCCCCAGCACCCAGCTGGCTGGTGACTGATGACTCAGAGGTCAACATGTCAACATGGGTACAGCCGACCTTGAAAGATAATTAACTGTAGTGAGATTGCAATGTCAAGGTTATGTTCGATTAATTCTTTTAACTCAATAGACCATCAGTTGGTAAACTGAAGTTTTCACAGTTATAGAAGGTACATTCTAGTCTATGACTACTTAATGAAAGTGTGATAGGAAATTGTACTATTCCTTTAGTGACTAGTCTACTACCAGATAAGGCAGTTAAATGTTTAAATCTGATGGCTGGATAGTCCATCGTTACTGCGGGTTTTCCCTTAACAGCCGTTTAAATGTTACTTCAGAAAGTAAAGGAGACACAAGCTCCTGTATCTACAGCTAGAGAAACATTTGTATTCCCCATGTTACAAGGAAGTGAAAGAATATCCACTTTAACCAAAGCAGCAACAAGTATATTTATTTATTATGTAATTAATGTGAAGTGTTTTGTTTGTTAAAATCTTCACCTGTTTTTGCACATTTGTTATTGACTTCATACCTGGCATTCAACGTTACTCTACATTTATCTGTGTTATGTGTCACACTGTTATGAATAATGCAAAACTGATTACTTGGCTTGTTGTTACTTTCACTTACTACATTATTATTATTATTATTATTCTTACTTTTGGCATTTGAGAGATTATTCTTATCAAAGTAACATTTTTCTAGGCTGTGTCCATATTTCCTACAGATCATACAATAAGGCTTCTTCTTCGCGCTCTGTGGTGTGAAGTTTGTAGTGTGTGGTGTGTGTGAAGTGCTTGGTTGAGTGTTTGTGTGTGTGTTTACAGCTACAGGTAGGGCTCTAGGTACATTTACTTGTTTGTTCAACCACTCTGACCCCCATAAGAGTTGTTTAGCATTGCTAATGGTCGAACCTACTAACGCTAGAGTCCTACTTAGTTTGACTGTTACACAATTACTCACTATACTTCTAACCATTCTGTGTACCCCTGCTAGTGGACTGCCTAACTGCCCCCTACCGATAACATCTATGAGGCTTTCACAACACAAATGAAAATTAAATAAGATATCTGGATGGGTGAGTGCAGTTGCGGTCAATAATGTCCTAGCAATGAAGTCTGGTTTACTATGTCCACTTATGAAGCTTATGTTGTCATTGGTAGTCTGTAGTAACTGGAATATGCACATGAAAATTACAACCTTAAGAAAAAAATGGACAATATAAGTTACAATGTCCCAAGTGACTGATTTCACTGCATGAGTTTGGAATGAAACATTAGTAATAGTAGATGAAGTGTTATTATTAGTTGCCATTGTTGTTGTTGTAGAGTTATTATTCGTTGCCACGGTGTATGATGAAGTGTTAATTGCTATTTTGTTGATGAAGTGTTAGTTTGTGAAGCCGTAGAATAAGTACGTTCTGATCTCGTGTTACTAGGTGAAGTTACTAAGTGTTATCAGGTGTAGGTTAGTAGTAACGAGTCAGTTAATTATGTAGATTTAGTAGGAAGAATATTAGGGGTTAATTCTCTACCTTGTATGTCTAAATCTAGTGCAATAATATTTACTCAAAAGAGAAGTTGCACTTTACATAATACTTGCACTTTAATTAGTTATATCGGTTGAATCAACTAAGCTTTCACTACTTTGTTAGTATTGCCAAGCTACGTGTTCGCTTGTTTAACTAGTGTTAGTTATAGTGCGGTAGTATACGTATTCTTTCACTCATTCCCTGTCACTTTTTGCTTGAAAAATAACAAGAACACATCTGTATATATACGTGAAGGCATACGCACATATTAATACTCACAATTATGAATACATAGAATGTGTAATGAGGAAATATTGTTAAATACGTGTACATATAATATTATATCCTAGTGTGAGGATGTAGGATTGTGTGTGTTATATATTTGTAATATATAATTATATGTACCTAGCACTGACCATATTATAGGAATAAACGTTGTTGTAGTAGGTTATTATTTCAGTTGTAGTCGCGATGACGTACCAAAACCAAGCTTACGTCCTTCCTTAGTTGTGAAGTTTTGAGTTGTGAGTTATAATCCCGTAAGATGAAGTTGAAGTTCGATTATCACTTTCCTTGACTATACTGTATGGTTAAGTATAGAAGGTATAGTGATGTAGTGATGTCGTACCAAACCACGCCAACGTCCTGAGTTGTGATGAAGTATGGTCGTTGTTGTTGTTGTGGTTAAAATCAGCTGGCAGAGTGACAATGAGTATAACGATGACGTAATAGCCACGAGTGTGTGGTGTAAGGTGGCAGAGTCGATGACGTCACCATTGGCTACTGTGAGGGGTCGAGAGAGGCTAGCTTGTTGTGGCTAAGAGGTGCTGAATCGGGTTGACCCAGTGTGACCTCTTGCAATCACTCTCCTCTCACTCCCATAACCTCTTCTTCACTGTCTCACTTAACTTCACTTACTTCTCTTTTACCCTTTTATTATTTTGTGCTCTTTTCTCGGATTCCTTGCTTTTTACTGTTTGTATTTCTCCTTTATTATAAACCATTTACTTCGTATTCCACCGCTGTTCACCAAATGTTCTGGTGTAAGAAAGACTTACTTACTTCCAAACATATGAGTCGATAGGGTAGGGTGGCTGGCCACTGGTTTGTCTTTATAGTGTCTTTGTTGTCTCTTCGGAGTTTGATTTTAATTATTAGGTTTTCTATAACTATTATGGTTGAGAAGATACAACAAGGTTAAAGTAGTTTACTCACTTTTTATTTATAACACGAGTTAGTATACAGAGTCACAATATGTAGCTTGCACGGGTTTAAGCTAGGCTAGGAAGCTAACTTTAAAGAGAGATAACACGCTAGAGTAACCTGTGATCGGATCGGTTATCTGTAGCTAACTGAGAGCTATAGGAGCGCAACTAGGGCGCTTCCCTTGTGTTTGATATGAACTGTGTCGTCACTTTATGCTAGCGTGTTAGTGGTTCCCAAGCGTAGGTCAGCAGTATTGGAGCATCATGTGACGGGTGTAAGTCTGAGAGTCTAAGTGACTCATACAAGTAAGTATAAAGTAAGTTATTATAAGTAGCCCTCTAATGAAGGTGAAACTGGAACAGGTGTTAAATGGAGTAACCAGTGGTGGAATGGTGTTAAATGGAGTAACCAGTGGTGGAATGGTGTTAAATGGAGTAACCAGTGGTGGAATGGTGTTAAATGGAGTAACCAGTGGTGGAATGGTGTTAAATGGAGTAACCAGTGGTGGAATGGTGTTAAATGGAGTAACCAGTGGTGGAATGGTGTTAAATGGAGTAACCAGTGGTGGAATGGTGTTAAATGGAGTAACCAGTGGTGGAATGGTGTTAAATGGAGTAACCAGTGGTGGAATGGTGTTAAATGGAGTAACCAGTGGTGGAATGGTGTTAAATGGAGTAACCAGTGGTGGAATGGTGTTAAATGGAGTAACCAGTGGTGGAATGGTGTTAAATGGAGTAACCAGTGGTGGAATGGTGTTAAATGGAGTAACCAGTGGTGGAATGGTGTTAAATGGAGTAACCAGTGGTGGAATGGTGTTAAATGGAGTAACCAGTGGTGGAATGGTGTTAAATGGAGTAACCAGTGGTGGAATGGTGTTAAATGGAGTAACCAGTGGTGGAATGGTGTTAAATGGAGTAACCAGTGGTGGAATGGTGTTAAATGGAGTAACCAGTGGTGGAATGGTGTTAAATGGAGTAACCAGTGGTGGAATGGTGTTAAATGGAGTAACCAGTGGTGGAATGGTGTTAAATGGAGTAACCAGTGGTGGAATGGTGTTAAATGGAGTAACCAGTGGTGGAATGGTGTTAAATGGAGTAACCAGTGGTGGAATGGTGTTAAATGGAGTAACCAGTGGTGGAATGGTGTTAAATGGAGTAACCAGTGGTGGAATGGTGTTAAATGGAGTAACCAGTGGTGGAATGGTGTTAAATGGAGTAACCAGTGGTGGAATGGTGTTAAATGGAGTAACCAGTGGTGGAATGGTGTTAAATGGAGTAACCAGTGGTGGAATGGTGTTAAATGGAGTAACCAGTGGTGGAATGGTGTTAAATGGAGTAACCAGTGGTGGAATGGTGTTAAATGGAGTAACCAGTGGTGGAATGGTGTTAAATGGAGTAACCAGTGGTGGAATGGTGTTAAATGGAGTAACCAGTGGTGGAATGGTGTTAAATGGAGTAACCAGTGGTGGAATGGTGTTAAATGGAGTAACCAGTGGTGGAATGGTGTTAAATGGAGTAACCAGTGGTGGAATGGTGTTAAATGGAGTAACCAGTGGTGGAATGGTGTTAAATGGAGTAACCAGTGGTGGAATGGTGTTAAATGGAGTAACCAGTGGTGGAATGGTGTTAAATGGAGTAACCAGTGGTGGAATGGTGTTAAATGGAGTAACCAGTGGTGGAATGGTGTTAAATGGAGTAACCAGTGGTGGAATGGTGTTAAATGGAGTAACCAGTGGTGGAATGGTGTTAAATGGAGTAACCAGTGGGGAAATCGGAGCAAATGGAGGAAAACAAGTGATTCTGAAGGGAGCGAGAAACTTGGAGTGTAATATTTATCAGTGTTTGGAAATACAAATAAAACCCTTCAGACATGCTGGCTTGGTGATCATAAATAATAGTGTGGCCTCTCAAATGTTTCATCAGCACACACACACACACACACACACACACACAAATACACGTACACTTCTTCACGTACACTTCTTCACATGCACACACTTTTTCTCCACATGCACCCACGTCCACACATACAAACACGTACACATTATTATAATACACATCATACTGTATACAGTAGGCTATGCACACATCATACTACATTTACATAGCCCTTCCCCTTCTCCCTTCCCCCTTCCCCCTTCTTCACATCAACACATACAGTTGACTCCACTCCTGCATTTCTCCCCTGTCATTGCCAATGTTGGGCCCGTCAGAAATTCGAATCCCGATCCACAAGTTAAAAAATTCGAAACATTCATATCCTTAGAGTGAAAGATACGAATGTTTCGAATGTTTTACCTTGTGAATTAGGATTCGAATTTCTGACTGGCCCATGAACATCGGCAACGACAGGGGAGAAACGCAGGAGTGGAGCCAACTATACATCGCCCTCCCCCACCCATCCTCCCCTCCTTCACATCCACATATACATCCCCCTCCCCCCCCCCCCTTCACGTCCTTTGTGTTGTTAGCCACCGGTAGGCTACTATACAACGGACAGACTGAATGACTCATGAGACCAAAGAAGGAAGGAAGGAAGGATAATTCCCTCTTTCCTTCCTGTTATGAATCAAATGGTGTTATGACTCAGTGTGTGACTCAGTCCTCATCGATGTGTAGCCCCTCCCAATGTCACGGTGAGTCACGTGTATGTAGCCTTATGGTGTGACTCGCTAACTCGCTGAAAAGACCTTGTGTAATGGTAAAATTGGTAAACATTTTGGAAGTAAATAAGAGTCCTTCAAATATTGCTATGAAACACCACCTAGGCCTATATGAAAGGAGCTTGTTTCGTGGCCTTATCAGGAGGAATCAGAAGCCACCAATTAATTATCATACACAATCATAGGGTCCTTTTAATTACGGGGAGAGTTCAGTGTTGGTTAATCTGGAGCAACTGAATCCTCTAAATTATTCCAAGCAACAGAACACCATCATTTTTGTTCTTCTGGTTCTGTTTTCTGGCACATTTTGGAGGAATCAAGGCACTCCAATGTAACAAAAGTATACTCTCCCCTTATATATGTTGTTGTTGTTGTGAATCAGATAATTATGACTCAGCGGTGTAAGAATTCCTCCAAACTATAAACTAGGTAATTGTCACAAAGTAAATCCTTGTATTCGTAACACTGAGGTCAGGTCGAGTGTTTCCTGCATGGTATTTTTGCACGAATCCATACCCAATACCCATCCATTACACCAAGATGAATCCATACCCAATACCCATCCAATACACCAAGATGAATCCATACCCAATACCCATCCATTACACAAATAGGTCCGATGAAAATAAACAGTACCGTACTAGCTATAGGCTATACAGATATTTTCTTAGTTGAGTGTTAATTCATATATTTCAGTCTGTCTTTTTAAATATTTCCGAGTATAAATTGTGCATAGATACTTTGATAAGCAACAGTACACTCGAGTGGAGAATATTCACAGTAGCGTAAACATCAATGAGGCGAAGAAAACCCACAGTGACACACAGAAAGGACTCAACTGTAGGCTACCGTACCGTACCCTTTGTTGTGTTTAGTCCTTCCAACCACAGAAGAGATTCATATATGATTATTTATGTATATACTGTGTGTTACTGGCTGAGAGAAGGAACTTTAATGCAACATATACATTTTTGTTCTTATTTTTTTTTAATACGGTACCTCAACCTCGGGACTGTATAGGCTGTCAGTTGCCCAAATATTATTTATGCATAAATAGTAATATTTTACTGGCTGAGAGAGTGAACTTTAATGCAACATAGCCTATACAGTTTTATTTTTTATATTTTATTTTTATATATATTTTTAAACCTTAACCTCGAGACTGTAAGCTAGTCAGTAGCCCGTGACTCTTGCGAGGCCTCGAGATTATTGGGTGTCGCACCAGATGAGACAGTGGAGGTTGGTGGTGATGTTGGTACCGTAGCCTCTCTTCTGCTGCCCTACTAGGGAACGACACATTTTTATACACGTCACTATACACACTACATATACATAGTAGGTCAGTCAGTCAAGCCTACGAATTCCTGAATAATATAGCCTATTATGTGTGTCAGTTATGTGATAAGGAGCATCAAATTTCCAAAGGCATTGAAAGATATGTATGTGTCAATATGTAATCATGACATTGAAGGGCTGCAGTTGACCTTCTATCCTAGTCAGGTGTGAGGGAGGTGGTTGATTGGCAGAATGAGTGAGGGAGGTGTATGTGTGAGGTTGGCTGGTAGACTGAATGAGTGAGGGAGGTGTATGTGTGAGGTTGGCTGGTAGACTGAATGAGGGAGGGAGATGTATGTGTGAGTTTGGCTGGTAGACTGAATGAGGGAGGGAGGTGTATGTGTGAGTTTGGCTGGTTGACTGAGTGAGGGAGTGAGTCAGGTGTGAATTTGGTTAGCTGACTGAATGAGGGAGTGAGTGAGGTGTGAATTTGGTTAGCTGGCTGAGGGAGGGAGTGAGTAAGGTGTGAGTGGGAGTGAGTCAGATGTGAGGGAGTAGGCTATGTGGTGTTGGCTGACAGGTTGAGTGAGTCTAACTAATAAACTTTTTTATTCTCAACACAGATGTTCATGAGTGTGAGTAATAATTTAACACCTTACCTTGCATGTGTTTTCCTGAACATCTGTGTCTGTGTCTGTGCTCTCTCTCTCTCTCTCTCTCTCTCTCTCTCTCTCTCTCTCTCTCTCTCTCTCTCTCTCTCTCTCTCTCTCTCTCTCTCTCTCTCTCTCTCTCTCTCTCTCTCTCTCTCTCTCTCTCTCTCTCTCTCTCTCTCTCTCTCTCTCTCTCTCTCTCTCTCTCTCTCTCTCTCTCGTAACTGAAGTGAAAGTGGGAACAATTCAGAGTTGGTAGGTTAAATCCGGAGTAACTGTTTCCTCCAAACTATTCCAAACAACAGGCCACCATTATTATCATTAATTTGGTCCTGTTTCCTGTCATACGTTGGAGGAATCAAGATGCTACAATGTATAAAAGTATATTATTACCCCTTAATGAGGATGATAACCTTGATGATTACATTTACTGGGAAGTGAACCATGATGCACTGGTATTGTGTGTGTGTGTGTGTGTGTGTGTGTTCATTCGTGCAACTATGTGCGTGTGTGTTTGACTATTTGCTCCTATGACGACTAGGCTATGTGTGTGAAGGGACTGTGTGCGTGCGTGCAAGTATAGGCTGTGTGTGTACGTGTGTCTGTCTGCAAGCAATGTGCATGACGGCGTGGTGAGTGCATGCGTGTCTCTTGCTTGCAACACGGGTACTTGTGTGCAAATTTGTGGGCGTGTGCACTATGTGTGCACTTTCAACACGCACCCATGTTTGTGTGTATGTGTGTGTGTTTGTAGTTGGGAGTGTATGGACTGCAGTAGGTTAGTGTGTGTGTGTGTGTGTGTGTGTGTGTGTGTGTGTGTGTGTGTGTGTGTGTGTGTGTGTTACGGTATTGGTGCAGTTGATCTTCTGTAAAAAAAAAAATAAGTAAAAAAAAATATAGTAACAAAGGAAGAGGTCTTTCACTTCAAGTCTACAGATTCCTCCAAACTTAAGGGGTGGGTGGTATAGTTTGGACAATTTTGGAGATAACGATTCCTTCAAACTCTTCCAGCAACAAACAGGGTACGGTACCATTATTTTTCTTCATGTGGGTCTGTTTCCTGACAAACTCTGGAGGAATGAAGGCGCTCCAATCTATATATCAAAAGTATACTATATCCCCTTAATTAAGTAAAAGCTGCAAAAAAACCCACATAAACACAACATATTATATAACACATGTGCGAGTCAACTAAACGTGGGAAGGTTTTCAAGGGAAAATAAAAGTCAATGAGAGAGAGAGAGAGAGAGAGAGAGAGAGAGAGAGAGAGAGAGAGAGAGAGAGAGAGATAAGATGATGTTCTGTATTCCTAGTCAAATCTGAGTGTATAGGCTAACAGGAATGGTCGAAATTTTAGACAGTTGACCACATGAATTCTAACACAGGCTATATGGAAAGAGACCTAATAATAATAATAATAATAATAATAATAATAATAATGTTGCATTGCAGGAACGTTGTCTTACATTTCCTTTATGTTGCAAACCCTCGAAAACAACAACGTGTACTGTATTAATTCTTGTAGGCCTCATGGCTACTAGTACAATCTAGTGGCTCTGTTTTTTAATTTGTTTATTTATGTATTTAATTTATGTATAATTTTTGCAACTGGACCCTGTGATAAAGATAAAACTACGAATGAATAGCCTACTAACACTACATTGTTCTCTCATGTTTTCCCTTTTAATGAACGCGAGGGAAGAGATCGAATGGGAGAAGGGGCGTATATCTATATATCTAAATGAAGAGACTCTGTTTTGTCTGTCGGGCTAGGCTATACAAACTGTCATGTGACCACCTACAGCGCCAGGAATTCATACACGGAAAGTGGACGTATAGGCTATGAGGGGGGACAGAGGACATTTTCGTCACAAAAAACACCCCACTAATTACTTAATTACACATACTTCACTTCCATCGTACGTCTGGTAACCCACTCGGTTTGTTTACATTCCACGCTGCCACCTCTGGGAAGGAAAAAAAAATCGTACTTCACTCTCTTATTTATATATATGTGTGTGTATGTTCATATTTTGTTTCGTGTGTTGATGTGTTTATACTTCTGACTGTGTGTGTGTGGTGTGTGTTCATATATTTGCTTGATGTGTTTATATATCTGACTGTGTGTGTGTGTGTGGTGTGTGTTCATATATTTACTTGATGTGTTTATATATCTGACTGTGTGTGAGTGTGTGGTGTGTGTTCATATATTTACTTGATGTGTTTATATATCTGACTGTGTGTGTGTGTGTGGTGTGTGTTCATATATTTACTTGATGTGTTTATATATCTGACTGTGTTTGTGTGTGTGTGTGTGTGTGTGTGGTGTGTGTGTGTGTGTGTGTGTGTGTGTAATGGTGCCCAGGGGCCGATCTATCCTGAAGCAGTGACTGTTGGTTGGTGACTGGTGGGAGCGGGAGGCGAGGTGAGAAGGCCACGTTGAAGGTGTGTGTGTGTGTGTGTGTGTTTGTTTATGAGAGAGAGAGGGGTGGGGTGGGGTGAATGTGTAAGAGAGAAAGAGTGAGTAGTGTGGTGTGTGTGTGTGTGTGTGTGTTTTTGAGACAGACAAACACACACAGACAGGGAAAGGCAATGTCTCTTTTTTTCGAATGGTTCATAGTATTAGGCCTAACAGGAAACGTTTACTGTGGTGTTAATTAAAGGATGTGGAGACACCAGTACAACAACAACAACACCTTCATACCTTCCCTCAAGTCCCACACATCAAGCAGGGTCACGTGTTGCCTGGTTTTTCTGCTTCAGTGATTTCTGTATTAGTCATAATGTTGTACCGGTATCGTGTTCTGAATTATTTCTATAAAGTCATAAGTTTTGTACCCTGATTAATTCCTCTGTATAGTCTTAATATTGTATCGCTTATTGTCCTCTTTTGGGTAATTCCTATAGAATCATAGGAATTTATGTTTAGGTTTGCTGATATTGTAAGACTTTAAGGACCCTGTGATGTAGTAAGAAATTAGAGATAAATGAGTCCTTCAAACATTGCCACGCAACACCACCTA